>WWET01003504.1:122978-136570 GCA_011038615.1 Limnodynastes dumerilii | reverse complement strand
GTGTGGGGTGGCATTTCTTTGGGGGGCCGCACAGCCCTCCATGTGCTCGCCAGAGGTAGCCTGACTGCCATTAGGTACCGAGATGAGATCCTCAGACCCCTTGTGAGACCATATGCTGGTGCGGTTGGCCCTGGGTTCCTCCTAATGCAAGACAATGCTAGACCTCATGTGGCTGGAGTGTGTCAGCAGTTCCTGCACGACGAAGGCATTGATGCTATGGACTGGTCTGTCCGTTCCCCAGACCTGAATCCAATTGAGCACATCTGTGACATCATGTCTCGATCCATCCACCAACACCATGTTGCACCACAGACTGTCCAGGAGTTGGCGGATGCTTTAGTCCAGGTCTGGGAGGAGATCCTTCAGGAGACCATCTGCCACCTCATTAGGAGCATTCACAGGGGTTGTAGGGAGGTCATACAGGCACGTGGAGGCCACACACACTACTGAGCCTCATTTTGACTTGTTTTAAGGACATTACATCAAAGTTGGATCAGCCTGTAGTGTGTTTTTCCACTTTAATTTTGAGGGTGACTCCAGACCTCCGTGGGTTAATAAATTTTATTTCCATTGATAATTTTTGTGTGATTTTGTTGTCAGCACATTCAACTATGTAAAGAACAAAGTATTTAATAAGAATATTTAATTCATTCAGATCTAGGATGTGTTATTTTAGTGTTCCCTTTATTTTTTTGAGCAGTATATATAGATAGATATATCATATGATGTAGTATGCTAATTGTACTACAATAATGTTTGCTTTTTACATGCACTATAATTTGTATATGATGTATTATGCTATGTTTACATCCCTTGTTACTGTAAAAACACTTTCATAAAGTGTTATATGTCCCTAAAAATTGCCATGTGTCACTATGCAGATCAGTATGGGTTTACTTTAAATATTGTTAAAAAATAAAATGTGCAATTGGAAAACAACAAGTGAATTTATTTTAACGTAAAAAAACAGGTTTGCAGCAAGGGTGGTACGTATCAGTTCTGCCGTGGAATATGATGGCTCACAATCGCTAGTATCAGGATCAGACGGCTCTTGGAGTCCGGAATGTTCCACTCAGGTAAAAACTGCTCCTTCTGTATAACACATATGTTATACAAAATACAGCAAGCAGCTACAACATGAGGCACAAGCTTGACGTCAATGTCCTTTCAAGCAGCCAAAAGCGTTTTCCACAACTATCCTTGCTGAGCTGAGAGTATGGGTGAAACGGACTTGCTCCAGAGAAAGTTGATGGTGGTGCGTAATGCCTTTCATCAACTATCGACGCAAAGGGTATGAGGCATCTCCGATGATGTGTACGGGGATCTCAACACCATTCACATACTTGGATTTCTGTAAAAAAAAAAGCAAAAACAGGTTTAAATATATAGGAAGGGTTGTTTGCACACATATAACCATTTAACACCAATCACATACCATCCACATAATACTCACACATTCATGCAAAAACATAATACTTGCCCTTATCAGACAGTACTTAAGCATATTCTGCACTGTTCACGCACATTTAAGCATCAACATTAACCAGATACACATTTACCATTCTCTGTATCTGCTGACAGTACACAAGCGTATTCTGTACGGTTTAAACACGCACACTAAAGCATCAAAATAAAAATATTCGTAAAAAAATAAAAATACATATTTCCCTCTCTAGGAAACACGTATCCGCTCTTAATCTCCTCAGCAAGGTGATAAATATCCGAATTGGCCAACACTCGGGTCATGTGTACGTCCAGGCCAGCCAGCTGAAAAGGGAAGAAAAAGAGTATTAATTAAACATTCACAATACACATCATCATACACAGTCACATTAGAAAGATGCTTACCAATAGTTTTGGTCCACGATAGCCTTAAGGATGATAGAATGCCAGCCTTTCCGGTTGTGGTAATCCACAGGGCTGTCTGCTGGGGCTATGAGGGGGTTATGTGTCCCATCAATGGCTCCTGCGCACTCGCCGCATGAAGCCGGCAATCATCTCATCCAAACACAGTCCTTCTGGCAAGTGAACAAAGCGATGGTACAGTGCTTCAACCAAGGCCTCTGTGACTTCACGCACAAGAATACAGACCGTAGAGATCCCCACTCCTCCGTGCAGAAATGGGTGTCCTGAAGTTGGTTTTCTTTCTTGTAAGCACAGGCGTCACAAGGTCCAGCACATACTGACAGTCGCACGCAACACGCGAAAGTGTGTCATCCACTGGTGGTCCTCAAAAGCTTCCACGGTCGCTTCTCCATGCTCAATTACAGAACGGAGGTAAGGCTGGACCTGATGTAGGCTCTTTTCCTGCGCAAGTATTGGTGTCCAGTTGCCTCCCTCTCTGCCATACATTGCGCCCTTCTAAAATTTAAATTACACTGTATAATGGCACACTGTCAACAGCTGCATGAGGATTTGATTTGCTGTATGAAACAGCAACATAAACCACACAAACAAGAATTCTGGGCTATACACAAGTGATTAGTCTGCCATCATGAAAAGCAATGCAGTGGAGGGGTGTGGCTTGGTGTTGAAGCTGTGCAGACAGATCCAGAGCTCTTATCTAATATTTTCATAATCTGCATTCATTCTGGATTTCTCCACCTCTAGCTCCCTCATCTTCCGTCTTCCTCTATACAAGTTGGGGAGTGCTGGATGCTTCTGTGGAATTTTGAAGTTGCTGGGCCATTTTTTTTTAAATATTTTTTCACTTCAGGCCTATTCATGATTTAAAGCCAGGGACTCCAGTAGATTTCCAGCCAAGATGCACTTCCAGACCAGCATGGTAGGACACAATTCCACAGAAAATAGCCAAATATATATATTGGCTATTACCAGCCCATAGGGCCTACTATATGAAGCCTATTTTCTTGTAAATTCTGGACTATTTCACAGTTGTTACAGATTTGCTGCATTCTTTACCTGCCTGGTATATCAACTTCTCATATTGACTACAGCTCTAACATGCAGTCAAAAACATCTAAAACACCCATAGCACCCACTCCTGTCCACTTTACTAGGCAGACCACTTCTAAAAAAGGCAATGCTGACCCTACTTGTCATGAGGCTTTCCAAACTCCAGCCCTGGACTCAGATGCACCCCTTTCAGTCCATTCTGTGTATCAAATGCTGGTAGCTCTGAGGGCGGATATAATTTCTGAAATTCGATCATCAATCAAGGAACTTCAAGCAGATATTACAGTGTTAATGGATCACACCAATCACTTGGAAACCAAAACAGAGGAGTTGTTAACCTCTTTTTATGCACTGATAACAGCACACAACACCCTGCAATCTGAAGTCAAGGTGTTGCAAAAAAATTATATTAAAATTTGGGACATTCCTGACTCTATCCATGTCCAACTCAGAATTGATGGACTACGCAAATACGTTATTTCATAAACTGCTTCCTGACATGGACAATAAATTGACCACATCCATCGTCTACCTAAATCAACTTTTCCCCATGATACCCTACCCAATGTGTATTTTTTTTCATGTTAAAGTTAAAATTCTTCGGGCAGCTAGGTAGGTGCAACCAAATACGACAGCTGTTTGTGCCAATAAGATTCCTTACCGGTGGGGCTACCCTGTGAAGCTCCTCATCCAATACGAAGGATCCACGTATACCGTTTTCTCTCTGAACACGGGAGCCAAACTGCTCATGGAATGGGACATCCCTGTGACTAAGCCAGCTTCCAATGCAAATGGCACAGTGAGATCAGAGTATTCTGCTATAAAGTACTGTAATCCTCTCAAAGTCTCCTCTAAGGTCTACCTGTACATAAAACTTTTCTCTCAGGACATTGTAAATATAACATCTGATGCACCAAGATTCCTTTCATTGTACTATTGTACTATAAATGTTGTAATAGGGTTAGGATATGTGGAATAAGGTTTGTTTCACTTGCCTATTTTCCTTGACAGTCAGTACAATATTACACAGAATTACTCAGTCATTGCAGACCACTGTACAGTATAATAATTGACAAACATGTTATAAAATTTACTAACAATGGGCTGGATCCAGACTTAAGTAAGTGCTTGAAATTAATTACTCCTGAACTAAACCATGTTGATTGCAGAAGTAGTCAAGTTAATTGTTTTCTTTGCATGCAGGGATATATTTTTTAATTGCTTACTGCTCACAGATACTGACCAGCTTTAGTATCACACTGTTATTTAGACTTGGGATAGGAAACATCACCTCTCAACTCTAATACTGTTTGCAATAGATGAAATATGACTCCCCTGCAATCAACATGGTTTAACCCAGGAGTAAATAATTTCAAGCACTTACTTAAGTCTGGATCCAGCCCAATATGCCTATCATTTGGGTGTAAGTAACTAGGGCTTCATTCCCCCCACCCCCACATGTTATATATTTTGCTGCACTGCCCTCCCCTGCGGCAAATACTCTGGTCCCATGAAAGGGGCCATTTCAGTTTCCCTCAACTTTCCCATCCCACATGAAGACATGCTTACCATTTTTTTTTAATTGTTGAGAAAAAATAAGAACCAGTTTTGCAGTCCATCTTTTCTATTTTCCTTGGGACGTAAGGTTAAATTCATATATTTAAACGCTATGGGAGACTTTAAACATAAAGCCCTGCTTTTTTTTTATACATAAAAGGCTGATGTAGTTGCAGTTCAGGAGACCCACTTTTCTTTCCATGCCTTCTCCTTGTTAACAAAGAACAGATACCTGACTTGCTTGCGGATCAAATGTTACGGTGTTATGATCTCCTTTCACTCAGGTACTGATTTTGTAGCTAAATTTTAAACTCAAGGATTGTAATTACAGATTCTTAATAATTGTGTTCATTCTGGAAAAAATTTGGGTCATATTAGTGTCTGTTAATGCCCCAATAAGCAGACCCGTTACTCTTTAGCTTAACTGAGTCCCATCGGGAATAGTTGGTCTGATCCAGACCTACGGGTGCCTTATGGCTGCCCGAGGTCTGTACGGCCGTCATCGTAGCGGGGAGTGCACGACCCTTGCACTCCCCGCTGGTGGCCGGAAATCTGGACACTTATGTGTCCAGATTCCTACCCTAACTATTACGATCAGCTCTGCGGCCTTATGACCGCATTGCTGATCGTAACAGGGCTTCTTCCGCCCCGTTCCCTAATTTGCATGCTTATCTCCGCCTTGATGGCAGAGATACGGCATGCGTAAAGGGGGGAAGCCCCCTTTTTGTAACAGCCATCATGCTGCCGTATGAAAGTTGTGTGCATGAGCATAACCTTCAAAACAGGGAATTCATGACTGAGCCAGCCGTAATTCCCTGGGCGGCTGTAGGTCTGGATCAGGCCCAGTGTTTCTGGATTTTACTGGCTCTGTATTTAGACTTTGTATGTTTATTGTTTAATATTGTTTAAAATAATACTGTAACTTGTTAAGTGTGACTGTCTCCTTCCCCCTTTTTTGTGTGCTACCCCTTCCCTTTGAGTATTGTACCTTTTTTTGTTTTATAGCTTCCTTTCCATTTTCTTTTTTCTGTACCACTAAAGAAAACTGTTCAATAAAAATTAATGATGAAAAAGAAACCAATGCAGTGAAAATGGCCAACTACTGACATCATCATTGTGAGCAGAAGGTTAGGTCCCATTTAAATGGGTGTGGGTCCCTGCTTAGAACGGCCCTATTTTCATAGGGCTGTTTCCTCCCAGCCAGTTTCGAACTGGCTGGGATTTCGATTACATATGCTTTGATGAGGCATAGCAATCAATCTACGGAGCACCGAGCTTTCGGTGCTCCGAAAGGTAAGGTAAAAAAATCCCCCCTCCTTGGCAGCCTGACCCTAACCCTCCCTCCCCTGCAGCCCCCTCACCCTCCCTCCCCTGCAGCCTGACCCTAACCCTCCCTCCCCCGCACCCTGAAGAGGTTACTCACCTTTCCCTGCGGTCCGGTGGTAGCGGCGCGGCGGAATATCGGCAGTGGCGGTATTTCCAAATAGGAATGGGTGAGTATGTCGTTCTGCATACTCACCCATTCTAAAAAAAAATTCTAAAGCGGGGACTATTCGAAATAGGGACATCCGAAAAGGAACTTTCAGATGTCCCTATTTCGGAAAGAAGATTTTCTAGCCGGGGACTGACAACGCATTTAAATTACATCAATTTTGGTCAGCCAATGAAAGCTCTAATTGGGATGATTGACAGTTGATTGCCGGGGCAGACACGGGAAACCACTTGTGCAGTGTGAAAGGTTCCGACAAGGGAAATGGACCTGGAATTACTAAGGGTTATTTTTTAGCACGAATAACCCAGGTTGAAAAATTCGGGTTATTGCTAGGGCAGCAATCTGAAAGCGGTATTAATGTATTCTTCACATTTTCATAAAAGCAGCACAATTAAGAACATTCAAATCCACTTTTTGAAATTGAAAAAGATGGCCAGATAGCTGGAGAAGCAGGCAGTATAAAAATAATGATGTTATCTTTGGTACTGATACAGTGAGAATACAGGTAACAAACATATCTATGGCCTCCAGCAGGCAACAGATTTCAATTCCTATGTGTCTTTTTTGGAGTGAACTTTCAATAACTGACCTTTATTTAGGATTTCTTTTATTTACATACCACTACTTGAAAAATCAAAAGAACATTATCGTGTAATGTCTGTAAGTAGGTTGCAACTTTCTTGACTGATCCAAGTAGGCTCTGAAGACAGAATAACAAGGCACACAGTCCAACATGCAGTATGCTCTGATAACTTTCAAACTGTACTCACTAGTATAAAGATTAAAGATCTTAATCCAGATTTAAGTGTGTTTTCTGCCCACACAGGATTTTTTAAGGTAGCGTGCAAGCTATGACATTCCCCTCTCACAAGAAGTATTTAGGCGACTTAACCCTACATAAAATTTTCTGCTCACATTGCTGTGCGTGCAGAATTCTCAGGTGTACAGAAGTGTCTAACCCAGCCCCAGACTGTAAAATTTAAATGCATCTCCCGTTCACACTGCGTATACTCTAACACATTAAACCAGTGTCGTATGTTTAGAGTTCCAATGTGTAACATCCATTGGTCACAAACCCCAACTTACACACCCAGCTTGTGTACATAAACTAACGTTATTATACAGTGCATCCGGAAAGTATTCACAGCGCTTCACTTTTTCCACATTTTGCTATGTTACAGCCTTATTCCGAAATGGAATAAATTCATTTTTCCCCCTCAAAATTCTACACGCAATACCCCATAATGACAACGTGAAATTTTTTGGGGGAGATTTTTGCTAATTTATTAAAAATTAAAACCCAAAGAAATCACACATACATAAGTATTCACGGCCTTTGCTCAATACTTTGTTGATGCACCTTTGGCAGCAATTATAGCCTCAAGTCTTTTTGAATATAATGCCACAAGCTTGGAACACCTATCTTTGGGCAGTTTCGCACATTCCTCTTTGCAGCACCTCTCAAGCTCCATCAGGTTAGATGGGAAGCGTCGGAGCACAGCCATCTTCAAATCTCTCCAGAGATGTTCAATTGGATTCAAGTCTGGGCTCTACCTGGGCTACTCAAGGACATTCACAGAGTTGTCCTGAAGCCACTCCTTTGATATCTTGGCTGTGTGCTTAGGGTCATTGTCCTGCTGAGAGATGAACCATCTCCCCAGGCTGAGGTCAAGAGCGCTCTGGAACAGGTTTTCATCCAGAATGTCTCTGTGCATTCATCTTTCCCTCTATCCTGACTACTCTCCCAGTTCCTGCCGCTGAAAAACATTCCCACAGCATGATGCTGCCACCACCATGCTTCACTGTAGGGATGGTATTGGCCTGGTGATGAGCGGTGCCAGGTTTCCTCCAAACATAACGCCTGGCATTCACACCAAAGAGTTCAATCTTTGTCTCCTCAGACCAGAGAATTTTGTTTCTCATGGTCTGAGAGTTCTTCAGCTGCATTTTGGCAAACTCCAGGCGGGCTGCCATGTGCTTTTTACTAAGGAGTGGCTTCCGTCTGGCCACTCTATTGCTGCAGAGATGGTTGTCCTTCTGGAAGGTTCTCCTCTCTCCACAGAAGAATGCTGTAGCTCTGACAGAGTGACCATCGGGTTCATAATCACCTCCCTGACTAGGGCCCTTTTCCGATCGGTCAGTTTAGATGGCCGGCCAGCTCTAGGAAGAGTCCTGGTGAACCTGAACTTCTTCCATTTCCGGATGATGGAGGCCACTGTGCTCATTGGGACCTTCAAAGTAGCAGATATTTTTCTGTACCCTTCCCCAGATTTGTGCCTCGAGACAATCCTGTCTCTGAGGTCTACAGACCATTCCTTCATGCTTGGTTTGTGCTCTGACATGCACTGTCAAGTGTGGGACCTTATATAAACAGGTTTGTGCCTTTCCAAATCATGTCCAATCAACAAAACTTACCACAGGTGGACTCCAATTAAGCTGTAGCAACATCTAATTAAGCTGCAGGAACATATTAAATATGATCAGTGGAAACAGGATGCACCTGAACTCAATTTTGAGCTTCATGGCAAAGGCTGTGAATACTTATGTACATGTGATTTCTTAGTTTTTGATTTTTAATAAATTTGCAAATAATCTCCCCAAAAACTTTTTCACGTTGTCATTATGGGGTATTGTATGCTGTAACATAACAAAATGTGGAAAAAGTGAACCGCTGTGAATACTTTCTGGATGCACTGTATCTGAATCCAGTCTAAAGGCAGAGGTATGGCACAAGTGTCCATTATAAATAATCTGAATTAAGGCTATGTGTAGATTAATTTCTGTTTCTAGTTGCACTCCGCAAATAAAATGATATTTCTGAAATATAGACAGCTGAAGGCTCATTTTTGGCCGTCTATATTTGAAAATCTCACTAATTAGAAGGTTTTACTAATGAATGGGTAAGCATGCTGAATTTATTTTTTGGGAAACATTTACCCATTCATTATTTCCAAAACGCAGTGCCCGCTGCATCGGACAGGTGAGTGTATAAGGGTAGTCTAAGGGTCAGCCTGTGGGGAAGAGAGGGTTAGGGTGAGGATTAGGATAAGGTTTATTGTTTTAAAATTCCTGCCAATTTTCAATAAAGGATTTTTTTTTTGTGAAAATACATTTGTACAAAGCAAATATAATGTTTTAAACACTGATTTCGTCCTATGTCCTGTATTTACTGTATTGCATTGATAAAATAATGTACATTATGTTATTGTAAATCACAATAAGCTATACTACATAACTATGATAATACAAAAAAGGTTCACAGTGAAATTCGTTACTCAAAAATCAGGGAATGTACAATAAAATCCCCTCACAGCTGGGCCATACTTTGCATAACCACTTTGGTCACTAGCCTTTCTACTTCTCTTCATATTCCTGCTTTCCCCCTTCCCCCACCACCCTGCTAGGTGACAACAACCCCCTATTCTGCCATTCACATCTTGAGAACCCGTACCTGATGGCATTTCTACCATGTATTGGGCATCATGGATGCATTTATATTATCCTGCTGTAATATACAAGTGCTAAATATCCTGTATATATTCTTGTGTCTATTCATGCCTTAATAAATCTGAGCTAAAAAATAAAAACATCTGGGAATGTAAAGTGAAAAACTGACCTAATAATTAGTTATAAAATACAAAGATTATTCATGTTTGACTTACTTAAAAACTGGACCATGTGACCTTTGAGATGAGGCACTATCATCTGCTTCTGCTAATGTTGCCAAAGTAAAGTTTGCTTCAAAGACAATATTGTCCATACTGAATACAACTGGTCTAAAAGCATTTTTAAAATTGTATAATTAGTGGTGTTTACAAAATAATTACATTATTTTATTAAATAAAACAAATATTTTTTAGGGGAAAAAAACCTACTGTCCAGGTTTGCTGAAATGAATAGTAATGAGGGTACTGGTCGTCTCTGCAAATGACAAAAATCCCTAGAAATATACAAAATAACATTTTCACATAACTATTATGCTTAAGATTTTAATTTACACTTTTCTTTTCTGTCACTCATCTGGGGGACACTGCGACTCGAGGCACATGGGAGCTGGGAACTTGACAGTTAAAAATTACTGTTGATGTAAACTCTGCTCCGCTAAAACCTCCCTTGAAGGTTTTTTCAAGTGTCTGCAAAGTTTGACTCTTTTTCTGTGCCCACATTTGTACTTTATTTTTCAACTTTTATTCATTTTTAAAAAAAATGCTTTTTACATTTTAACAGGCTGGCTGCCATTTAGTGAGAGAACTGGTGCTGCAGCAACAACACTGACTTTCATCTGTGTGGTACGGCAGCAGCAGCTGGAGGAAACACTTCTTTACGAAAGTTTTGCACAGTAGTTAGTTATTAATTAAGTTATAAGTTTCGATTTTAGTAGTTTGTTAGTGAGGTTAAATAGAGATGCTAGGTAGTGCCGTGGCATACAGGGTTAAAAGAAAAAAGATCAGGAATGAGGCATCAATACCGCCCCCTGAGAGGAGGAGTGATGACAACTTCAATCAAACCTAACCACAGGAACACTATAAACACAGCCTGGATTACTTTTCAAAAAGGACTGTGTTCCGAAATGCGTAAAGTGATAGTCCAGTTTCTCAGGTATTCTGACTGCATCCTGTTGTCCCCGGTGGTCTTTGCATATCATCCATCTCCGGATCGTTGTTGGCTGCATTGGACGTCCCAGCGTGACGAGCCACGGACCTGCACATCTACCATCTTATACCACTATGGACATTTCAGTTGGACTTTTTACCTGATTCATTTAATATGTGTATTGTTTTAAGATTGTTATTTTAATATTGAACAGTAAATTTATCTATTATACTACTATTGATTCATTCTTTATTGGCTATTATACATGCTATGAGATCAATATCTAATCCTATGTTTTCTCCTTTTATTTCATGCAATGGATATTATGAACACCTTGGAGGTTGTTAGTTCTTATTAACCATATTTCAAGATATTACAACAGTGGAACTTTTGGACTTCATTTACCTGTATGCCGCTTTATTTATTTATATACAGTAGTTAGGTATCATATTAGTGATTTATTTTTTTAGGTTTTATACTATTTATCACTTTCACACACCTTCAGCGCCATTTTTTTTTCTATTCAGACTGGAGTTTCAGGCTGGGCATCAAAACAGTGGGCTGGATCCAGACTTAAGTAAGTGCTTGAAAGTAGTTACTCCTGGGCTAAACCATGTTGATTTCAGGGGGAGTCAACTTAATTGTATTCTTTGCATTCAGGGATATATCTTTGAATTGCTTACTACACACAGATACTGACCAGCTTTACTATTACACTGTTATTTAGACTTGGGATAGGAAACTTCACCTCTTAACTTTAATACTGGTGAAATATGACTTCCCTGAAATCAACATGGATTAGCCCAGGAGTAACTAATTTCAAGCACTTACTTAAGTCTGGATCTAGCCCCGTATTAATAACAAGGGGGCCCTGTCTTTGGGATTGGTAAAGAGTTTTTGTTTTTTTTAACACTGGGTCCTTAAGTGGAGGTTACCCCCTTTATACTGAATGGTTTAACCTACCCCTTGGTAGGTTTTCCCTACTTCAGGCTTGAACTGTCAGAAATCCTGTCATTCATCAGAGCTGTGTGGAGGCTGTGTGTGGAGTTTTCCCCTCATAAAATCTGTATTTGGTTTAAGCTACTCGCCACTGGGATTTATCTTTGGGTCATGTATAGCTTTACATATATTTAAAAATAAGAAAAAATTGTAACTGTCAGCAGTGGTGTTTATGTACACTTTTTCCCAAAATTTTTATTACAGATAGGAATTCAATAATTTTTTCTTGGTAAAACTGTTTAATCCTCACTTTTGTTATGTTGGCTAAGGGATCGAGTTCAAAGCCCATATCTACCACAGGAAAGTCAGCCATGTGTTTTTTACAGGTTGCAGATGTCAAGCGAAGCGTCCCAGTGGACGACAGGACCATAGTGCCCTGTACACAGCATGTGACCCCAGGCCCCTTGAACTACAACAGTCAGTGCCAGCTGCATCTACTATGAAGTAGCCAGCTTGGGCTAAGCCTCATGCGGTTGCTGTGGCAGATCTTTCCAGCATAATGTCGTCTAGAGCTGTGAGTGTTGAATCCCCTCTGTGTTAGCAGTTTCAGTTTCAGTTTGGGCCCAGGACTTGCAAAAGTCAGTTGCAGGGCTAAATCAGAAGTTAGTTAATTCCGAACTTAAACCACGTAAATGTGGTTCCTCTCACCCAACCCTCTTTAAGGAGTGCTCAGATTTTGACGCATCTTCATTTGAGGAAATTGCAGCTTTAGTTTCTGATAGTGATGACCTTTCTCAAGGATTTGTTTTCCTCTCAATGTGTTGAAGAGCTAGTTTTAGCAGTCTATCAGGTTCTAAATATCACAGACCAGGGTAACTCTCTCCCCAGGAAGTTTCTCTCTTTAAAAGAAAGAAGAAATCAGTCACCTTTCCTTCTTCTCCTCAGTTGTGAGAGATAATTGAGGAATCCTGGAGCAAGCCAGATAAGCACTTTACTGTTCACTATCACCATCGATTTAAGTTTCACTATCACCATCGATTTAAGTTTCACTATCACCATCGGTTTAAGTTTTTAAATGGGTGCAACCTCCGAAGGTGGATGATCTGATAGCCAGGCTCTTAGATCCCACTAGTCTGCCTGTCCCAGAGACTGCAGTCCTTAAGGACAGCTTGGACATAAAATTTGACACATTTCTTAAGATGCTTTATTCAGCGTCTGGTTCATCTCTTAGACCCATATTGTCTTCCACCTGGGTAGCTAAGGATATGGGAACATGGTCTGACTTGCTCATTCAGGGTTTGCTTTCAGGATCTCCTTTTGACCTCCTCTTTTTGATCTCCTACGCAATGAGCTTACGGACACCCGTGGTTACGATCAGAAAAGTTAGGGTAGGGATTGCAGGGCATAAGAAGGCAAAACGAAGTACGACCAAGGGGAGTGTCTAGGGGAGTGCATCGTAGGTACACTGGCATAAATACGCTATGTACATGAGCGTTTCATGAGCGTAGGTCTGGATCAGGCCCATTATCACCAACGCATTGGCACTGCCATGGGTACCAAATTTGGCCCTAGTTATGGCAACTTATATATGGTGCTATCCGAAGATAGATATATATATATATATGGAATGGCCCCTGTGGGGCGAAATTGGTATTCTATGGCAAGTATATCAATGACCTTCTATTTATGCAGCTGGGGGAGTTGAATTCTATTATAAATGTAATCGCCTCAACACGAATGATTTCGGTCTAAAATTCACCTATTTCACTAGTCAGCACAGTAGCAAATAATATTAGTCAAGGTGTCCAAGCAGTATGTGATATGATGACAAATATATAAAACTTAATATTAGTTAAGTAATATTATTTGCTAACCAATTGGCTCTGGTAACTTGGTGTTTTGTTTACTAGAACTAGTTAGTCCACAAAGCTTCTGCTCTACAGATCCTATCCTTTTGCCTCCCCTACTATCACGGCCTTGGTAGTTTCGGGGAGATATCCGGGACCGGATTGCAGGACTGGACTGCAGGACTGGACTGCAGGACTGGATTGCAGGACTGGATTGCAGGACTGGATTGCAAGGACTGGATTGCAAG
>WWET01003504.1:92645-102942 GCA_011038615.1 Limnodynastes dumerilii | reverse complement strand
ACTTCACTGAAAGGGTGATAGATAAATGGACTATTCTCCCATCTGAGGTGGTTGAGGCCAATACAGTAGAACAATTTAAACATGCTTGGGATAAATATAAGGGTATCCTAAATTGTAAACCAAATTGAGGGTAAATAGGGTCTAGGGTCAGTATAGTTTTCAATAAACAAATGGACAGACTAGATGGGCCATGTGGCTCTTATCTGCCGTCACTTTCTATGTTTCTACTATAAGGCGCAGTATGTCCTGCAATACAAGGGCATGCTGTGCCTTATAGTACTACGTGCAGTAGCATGCTAAGGGTTAATTTTATGCCGTGCTATGCATTTTATAGTTTAGAGTTAGTGAAATGTTGGAATAAAAAATGTATTGAAGGGGCAGGATTTATAGAACGATTAAACTATAGCGAGTTTAGCAGCAACTTTCAGTGATCTTCAGCTTGTTTAATCGCTCCCTTAAAATCGCCTTTAGTAAATCCAGCCAGAGTTATGTGTGCTGCACAAAGTACAGCTAAGGCTTCAGCATTTAGGATTAATTCTTATTTAGTATGTAGCCACAATTTGAATGTAAAGATATAAAGCATACCTTGGCTGAATTTTTACCATATTAGGGCACAGGGATTTGGAAAAAACTGCTTGTACTGGTTCACAGTCTTCATAGGCTACATTATGAGTTTTAGTAAGACCTTGAAAGAAATGATTAGGAACTTAATAAATCAAATTATTGCAGCTGTAATTATTTAAAAATAAAGGACCTAAATCACAGGTCCAAAGTATACGCATGTATCCGCACCTGACTTAAAGCTCCCACCCACGCCACCTCCCCCTTATTTTACAAACCTAGGACACTTAAAAGTGCTCTAGGGCTTCCCTAACTTCCCGTGTGTATTTTCCTTCTTGAGAAGGAAAATACGCACAAACTTCTCCCTACCCCACCTAATTTAAATCCCTCCCACCACTCACTCTCCTTAAAAAATTCCCAGAGGTTGCTGTGGCATGCCTCCGTCTTCTTAAGAAACTGTGTGCAGTCTTTAAAGACCATATGTAGTCAATCTACGTACCTTAGTACATTGATTGCATAATGAACCTACTACACATTTGAGTAGGTTAATTCTTAATTATCTCCACCTAAGAAGCCGGAGCTTCTTAGGTTGAACACGGTCCAAGTTGTACAAGTTGTAAAAATGAAGTAAAATATGCCTTCCACAGTTTGCCAGACAATAATGGTGTAAATGTAAATATATTTCATCATCACGGGCCGGATTCACACCACCAGTGTATTGCATATACGTTCGGTGTTTACCAATATTTGATACTGCGCATGCGTAGTATATTTTTTAAGTAATCTACGTATCTTTTTGTTACATAGATTGTGTATATACGGTCTTTAAGACCACATATACACAATCTACATAACGAAAAGATACATAGATTATGTGAAAAAGATACTACGCATGCGCAGTATCAAATATTGGTAAACACTGGACGTATATGCAATATGTCCGGTGGTGTTAATCCGGCCCCACCTATTTAAATGAAAAGTATTTTTATTAGGTATGGTGAGGCTTGGATAAGCCATCCTAACTTCTAGGGTCATTGGGACAGATCCAGACCTAAGTGCTTGTTACATTTCATTGCGTACATACTTTGGTCGTTTTACATTTCCCAAACCCTACCTTAACTTTTCAAAGCTTAAGTACTGACGTACGTAATGGTTTCACATACAGAACGGCCTAACCCGGGCCAATTTAAATGCTCCCTCTGCCTCCAAAGAGTATTTCCGGGTGTCATATGGATGACCCGCCCCTTTGTTCATAGTTACGCTGATGGTATGTACGTTCAGAGTTATGTGGCGTAACATCTGCCGCGCGCATGCGCAGTACATACAAATAGGCGATTTTACGTCCGTGCCTAGTGTAAAAAGGTGTACTTGGGTCAGTAGTTGGCCACAGGAAGCACTTATAATTCACTTGTGTGAATCAACAGGCAAGCAATTTTAAGGGTACCTAGGGGACAAAATGGGTAGTGTTTGTTTACTAGATCTAGAATTTACAGTTAGTATGCCTGTCTGTAGGAGCTAATTTAATTGGATTTGGCTCTTGTGTGTATAGGAAGCTGTTCTGTTAAGTCTTGTTTTGTTTTATTCAAATTTAAAATAATGTATGTAGGCATATGGAAACCTGCTATAACACGGACCACAAAGGCTGTACTACATGACAGCCATTAATTACGCATGCTTTATATTGAAGATAATAAAGTACTTTTTCTAAGCCTTTAAAATGAGTACTATAATATTAAGCAATCCACGAACATTAAAATGTGTAGATGTATTCCTTTAGCTTTTATTAAGGCAATATAAAACTTAGCATTGCATTATTTTCTATTTACTTACCATGATTGCAGAAAAATGTAAATACCATGTGGCATGAATTGAATTTTATGTAAATGTGGCATTTTTCCACATTCCTTTCCAATGAACTCAAACATTTAAACACAGGTAGAACTGACTGCAAAAGAAAAAGTTTGACCATATATTTTCCAATAATGTTGCAACTTTTATGTTCACAAACTAAATCTTACATACAGTACCTACAAATATTGTTTTCCTTTTATTTGCCAAATCTGATTCTGTACAGGTATGAGTAGAACAATGAGAGATGGTGGGCAATTTAGTATAGTGTGTTGCTAAAGAATACTGTAGTTCAATAACAACAAGCAGTATGTTACAGATACTGCATACCCAAGACACTGGACTCAGAGCTCCGTGTGTCTTATGTACGCACGGAGCACTGTAATTAAGCACGGAGGAGTGCACGCTCCGTGCAGATCCGTGTGGTAAAATTAAGGCAAGGTTCTGGACCCTCCTCCGTAAGAAGGAGAGGAGTGCCAGTGGCGTGCACTCCCCTCCTGAATGCTTAATTAGAGAGCTCCATGCGTATGTAAGTCACACGGAGCTCTAAATCTGTCCTGGGTGTGCAGTTCCATAACATACTGCAAGTTGCTGTTATAGAGGTTATGGCTTAAGTCAGAGACTGCCACACTTCTTTTCTCTGCAAGCCTTGGAATGACCTGTAATTTATCTGTGATTATCCCTGGTATGAGATGTATTTGCTGGTCCAGCCGGCTCTATTTCAACAATGATACAGCTGCCTGTTGATTGATGTCTTGTATAATTATAGGCAAGATTTATTCAGCGCTCAAAGTTAGATCCCCATATATAGAGTGAAATAATATAAAACCAATATTTAATAATTAATAATATAACAATATTTACTTATCTCTCCAGCTGCTGCCTAGGGATGACTAGTCCCAAAAAAAGAAAGAAATAGGAATGCACTTAGAGTAGATATAAAGTTTTATTGTAACACCAAATAATACAAATAAATAAAATGTTCAAAATATTAATATTTTGAACATTTTCATTATTTTTATTATTTGGTGTTACAATAAAACTCTTTATATCTGCTCTAAGTGCTTCTATACATTCCTATTTCTGTCTTGTATAATTGCAACATAAAAAATTGCTATTGGGAACGGGTTCCAATTTCAAGCATTCCCAACAGCATAAGGCTGCGGCGGGCTGAGGTTAGAGTTATGCCAAAATAAGAAACAGTAGGGCTAGGCTTCCAGAAGGGACAGAGAGTGAGGTTCTCCATGAAATATATATTATCTTGACATAGAGCTGAGTGCCTTTATTTACTTCATAAGTTTTATATAAGCTTTGCTACATCCATTTGTATTTAAGGGCTGCCACATGTTCGTGCATAAGATGGAGAAGTTTAGGATTGTAGATGAGTTGTTTAATTATAGGCCAGATAGTGAGGTTCTCCATGAATATATTTTAGCTTGACATAGAGCTGAGCACCTTTATTTACTTCATTTGTTTTATATTCCAGAAGGGATGGTTAGGGATTAAGGGGAAGGTAAGGGTTAGGCTCCAGGACATAGACAATTAGGGTTCAAGAAGGGGAAGGTTAGGGTTAGAGCGGAAGGGAAAAGATAGGATTAGGCTGTGAGAAACAGAGGGTTAAAGGTAGGGCTATTATGCAGGTATTTACCTTTTTTTGGTCAAACCTTCGTGACTGCAGGAGTCACAGCAAACCCGCTGTCAAAAAGAGACTGACGATAATTGTCGGCAGTCGCCATTGAACTTCTGCTTGATGGCCTGTCACAAAGCAGGCCATCGTGCCGGCAAACCACACCCTCTGGTACACTTTTACTGGTTTACTGGTTTTTATCAAGTGTCTAAGTCTGAAGGTACATCTGGAAGATCTGCACAAATACATTTTTTCCACCAAATGTTTGGTTATGTTACAAGTGAATTTTCACTCAAGGCACTTTCAAAACTTATGCCCAAGTTTAAGAACAGAGATAAACCAGCTCTATGTTAGTGGGACAAACAAAGATACTAATTGTAATTGCAGTAGTAATTGTACTAATTGTAATTGCGGTTAAACCTACTCCACTGCTGGTATAATAAGGGAACTATTAAAGTGGGTCATATGTTTGACCCAGTTGCTCCCTCGGTTTCCCAGCAGCTTTAAGAACAATTTAGTCTCCTTCCTCTGATCGCTTCCTTTGGTCACTTCCAGCTCAAGTCTTTAAGTTAACAAAAAAGAGCAGAAGTGGTATAATGTGGTATGATGGTTTTTGTACAATATCCACCAACTCCAGGATCCTCCAGATAAACTGCCTGCACAACTACAAGTAGGCAGCAGACCTGCATATAGCCTTCATGGTCAAGCAGTAGGAAGCCATCCACATCTTTCCCTTCCGAATGTTATAATCTAGCAATCACAATTATAACAATTGAAACTGTTTTCCAAATGACAAAATGTGACTCCTGGGGCCAGATTTTTAGCTGCGGGTTTGGAGAAGTGGAGATGTTGCCTATAGCAACCAACCAGATTTTAGCTCTCACTTTCCTATTACATACTGGAAAATGTAAGCTAGAATCTGATCTCCACTTTTCCAACCCCCCAGCTTAGTAAAAATGGCCCCATGTGATTTGTTATATGGAGTGTGTCATTTGACATATCTCCTGGGGTAGATCACGCATCTAGTCCCTCTGGAATATGGCTTACAGTATTATTGCCTCAATTTTTAAATCCACATTTAGCCCAAATCTTGAAGTTTCCCTTTTCAAGATCTGTTTTGATAAGTATGACTGGTATTACTTAGGATATATCCTAATCATAGATGAGTGATCAAAGAGAAGCCCTTTTCCCATGACATTCGGTACCATTTCAAAATGCAAATCCTATTTCACCTCTACTGCAGCCATTTTTCTAAAGTGATCCAAAAGAGTCAATATTTTAAAAGGAGATTCTGCCAACTACCACTCCTCAGATCCAGATTACGACTGAGAGCATATAGGAGCTTTTGAAACCTGTAATATAATATATTTGTTTGTTTTGCCTGCTTGACCTGTACCTCGTTGTTTTCATTCTTATATATTTACAGTGATATCAATGTACCAATTCCATCTCCACTTAGTTAAAAATAAATCAGTAAAAAAAAAAATTAATACTAATCATCAATGATTCAACACCCCTAAAGATCTTAACAATCTACTTACCTTTATTGAGAATTTGCAATTTAGTTGCAAATGAACATCACCATGACCCTGTTCATGAACAGATGCTCTATGGTAACTATGGAAAAAGACGGAGGAAAACACGATACAGGCATATGCTGATCTGGAAGAGCTAACAGCTCTCAAGGCAAGCTAAACATAGAGAAATTATATGGAAGAAAGCAGTAGTAACAATCTTTTGCAAAATCAAGAGCAACTATACAGTAAGAAGTAAGGTCCAGATTCACAGTTACGTAGTTTTCTTCTTATGTACGTTGTTTTAAGAATTGAGCTACTACACATGCCAGTAGCTTATGTACACTTTCTACGTACCATTTTCTGTCGAGAAATAATACGTAGATAGCGTAAATAAGCTACTACGAATGTGTAGTAGCTCAATTCTTAAAACAAAATACGTAAGACGAAAACTACGTAACTGTAAATCCGGACCTAAGTGAAGAACAGGATTATCAGATAATTGAATGTGTAAAGTTGAATATCTGTAGTTTGACACTAAGGGCTAGCTTATTAAACTGCAGAAAGGGAAAAGTGGAGATGTTTCCCATAGCAACCAATGAGATTCTAACTCTCACTTTCCTATTATACACTATAAAATGTTAGCTACAATGTGATCGGTTGCTATGGGCAACATCACTTTTCTGCAGTTTATTAAATCTATCAGTATGTACAACTTGCCTTGTAGCTATATTACATATATATATGTATATGCAATTAAATTTGTGGGGCTGCATCTTAAGATAAAAATGTTTATGAATAGAAGATAAATATTAATATAAATATTGATAATTTGGATAAATATATGAACATCCCCTGCCATCACCATGTAAATAGATATAACTAAATGTTATATAAAAAGAGCAGAAGCTTGTTAAAATGTCTTTGTTGTACAAATATTACATTGTCTACCAAACTAACTCAACAATGATTCTTATTTTATTGATAACGTCTAATTGCATTTTTCAACACAATAAATATATCCATAACATTATTAATTAGAGCAAAAAAACGAGTAAAAGGAAATCCTTTTTAAGGTTTTTTAACCCTGTTAAATTTGGTCTGTGTAAGATCTGCTGCATTTCATTCTGCTTTGTGATCAAAAATACTTTCAAATTCAGAATGTAGTTTATTAGTAATTTGAAATTCAGAAGTCTCCTAAAAGATATGACAAGCTTGATTTCAAAGAGATCATGGACAAAACAATAATTTGTACTATTTGTGGGATGAGTTCAAAAAGGTATGTCATAGCAGGCTTAATAATAAAAAAAAAGAGAATAGTCAAAAAACAACAAAATTATATCCAAATAAAGTATTATTCCTTTCAATAAATACTTATGAAAAGCATATACTAATAAAATATGTATATAATAGACAGGAATATAATTACTACAGAAATATAATTACATTAATTACTTTTGTGCTACTAAAGATCATTTTTCATCTAATATGACATTTCCTTTTAAATTTCAGTTCCATTTCTGTATATGCTAAATGCACAAGTAACAAAATACAAAAGCGGTGGTTAATGGATATGCAATCTGTAAAACTTACACCTTTATCTATTGGATCAAACCACAGCTCATCACCAATTCGAGAAAGGGAGTGAAGTGCTTTTCCAAACACTAACATAAGATAAGAAGAGTATAGGTTGGTAATGTTACAATAAACTATAACTATAATACATACAAAATTTTAACCCAGGCCAATTCAATATTAAAAAAAACATGATTACTATTATAAATAACTTAAACCAGGGCTGTGGAATAGCAGGCAAATAGCTAAAAATAGAAATGTATATAATGAATTATCAGTGATCACATTAGCACATCTACAGGAGTTTATAAGATGCCAGTCCTTCTCCAGATCAGACTTATGTACAGTATTTTAGTTGTATATGCAGCTTACTAATGGTGTCACCTACTATACAAATAACTGCCCCATCCTCCACTTATACTATAAATTTACATAATGCAATGTATGGCTGAGTACATACACTGGGGCTTTATTGAAAGATAATCTTTCCAATCACACAATTAAGACTGTTTCACCAGTTATCTTTCCAGTGTTTACTGTCCAAAGAGGCTCAAAAATCTTTTGATACAGTCTTTGATCTTTTGATTTGATCTTTCAGAGGTCGTAATATTCCAGATCAACCATGGAAACATATCTTTCAGTTTTTGTGTCTATTAGTAGATCTTTGGACAGCACACACACGGTAAGATATTTGGTGAAAGTCTTTTGATTATGTGATTGGAAAGATTATCTGTTGAAAAGCCACAGGGTATACCCTGCTTAAGCTTCTGGTGCAGAACCAATACTGGTAATGTTGTGCGTCTGCAAAGAGTTCAGTTGTCTCAATTGAGCCATTATGACTAAGTAATCATAAATTTAGTAGAGGAATTGGTAATACATAAGCATTCTGAAATAAGTCTATTGAATGAACTTCACCAATTTCTCCTTACTTATAACAAGGATACAAGGGGAAGATGAGCATATGTGTACAACCATAGACAAAAATTAGCGCACTACACACCAATTCTGCATAAATGATGTGATCTGAAAATCCCTCATAATGTACTATATCTAATGAACATACCAAATGTTCAGAATTTTTAAAGATAGTGTTGAAGAAAGTTAATTTTTCCCTTCAGTAAATTATCTGAATTTATACTTCATTTACAATGTGTAATTTTTATTTTATTTTTTATTACCAGAGGTGGAGAGTATGGTAACCTGGCTTTTAAATGTTTTGGAGGATATTTAATTACAATCATAGGGCCCAATTCAATTACGTTTGCTCACCGCGATGGACGGGAAAAGCGCACAGCTATTACAGTAGCCAATTTTTATGCGCAAACCAATGAGGTGCGAATAAAAATCTAAAAAAATTAATTTGCACAATTAGCTTCGCACTGCTAATAACGCAGGTACAAGGCTAATTTAATCAGGCCCCTTGATGTGAAATTTGAGATATGGGGCCTGATTCAGAGTTTAGGAGTAAGGGTAAAAAGGGTATAATTGTACACTGCAGCTAAACCATTTTTCAAAGTGAGTGATGTTAAATAATATAAAATCTTTTGCATGCAGGGAAAATACTTTCCTTTTACACATAGAACTCAGATACCGCATAGCTTTATGTTTATTGTAAAATAGAGTTGAGATAAGAAACTTCACCTCCTATTTCAAATTCTGGTTTCACAATGTAAATTTGCTTCCCCTTACAATTCAGCACAGGGCTCGAAGTGAGGGGGTATATGGGGGTGTGCCATACCGTCACTTCTCCCACTGCTTTCATAGAAAAGCTATATATCTCCATTCACTTCTATTATTGCTATAGTTTCATACCGCCACTTCTAAATGTCCATCAGTGACGCACCCAGGGAGGGTTTCCAGTAGTCCAGAAACCCCCTCACAAACTGAGCAAAAAAAAAAAACCNNNCAAAAACCCCCTCACAAATGAAAAAAAAAAAAAAAACCAAGAGAACCAAATGATGCAGTACACGGAGTGGCAGCTGCTCTGTGTATATGCTCTGCAGCAGGTCTCTTCCTGGGAGACATTGGAGGTGCCGATCATATACATAGACCAGCTGCTGCTCTCTTGGTATTCCCTTCCGTTGTCAGTGTGCCCTGCGCCCCCCCTCCTTGTGACACGTGACCTTCATGTCCCTGCATCACATCAATAAGCAGAAAGAAGACAGCCCACGCACTGCTGAGGATCACAGGAGGTAAGAGAAGTGCTTCATTTATTAACAGCAGCCTATAAAATGTTTATTTCTACAGGAGCATGTGCTTGGGGTGTGTGTATATACAGTGCTATTTTTTGTCATAGACGGACTTCCAGCACCTTTTCTCACAAAATTTTCCAAGTTTTAAAAGTTTTGGTGGCAAAATCATTAAAACGGTGCATGCAGGCTGTTTGTATGTCGAATTCGATGCATGCGTACTTCATCCGCGCTAGTTGTGATGGCACTGCTCGGCTTGTGTTTGGTCGTGTGGTGACGCATGAGTTGATGTGTGTTCCGTCACCTTTTTTCTTACAAAAAAAGCACTGTGTGTATATATATATATATATATATGTGTGTGTGTGTGTGTGTGTATATATATATATATGTATTTGTGTGTGTGTATGTGTGTGTGTATGTGTGTGTGTGTGTGTGTGTGTATATGTGTGTGTGTGTATATGTGTGTGTCTGTATATGTGTGTATATGTGTGTGTATATGTGTGTCTGTATATGTGTGTATATATTGATGTATATATTTGCAGCGCACCATCATACCTATTACGCACCAAGTTGGGACACATCAAGGTTTCTGGATTTTATTTAGGTGAATCAATGTGTTTTTGTATAACTTCAGTGCATTTATGGCAATGTGTGCAAAGTGGGCACTGTGTGAGTGATGGTATAGTGGGCACTGTGTGAGAGATGGTATAGTGGGCACTGTATGAGTGATGGTATAGTGGGCACTGTGTGAGAGATGGTATAGTGGGCACTGTATGAGTGATGGTATAGTGGGCACTGTGTGAGAGATGGTATAGTGGGCATGGTGTGAGTGATAGTATATTGGGCACTGTGTGAGTGATAGTATGGTGGACAGTTATAACCCTCTAACAGTGCTATGACAATCTAAATTTTGTACGTATAGTGTGTGAGTGATAGTATGGGCAGTGTGTGAGTGATAGTATGGGCAGTGTGTGAGTGATAGT
>WWET01003504.1:75249-90504 GCA_011038615.1 Limnodynastes dumerilii | reverse complement strand
CCGACACACTGTTCACGATGTTCCTGCCAGAAGACACCAGCCATTGCAGAGCTAGGAGAGTCAGCAAGTGAGAAGTCAGAAGAGAGCCGCGGAGGAGGAAGGAAAGCGTGACACAAAGGTAAGTAAAAAGGAGAGAGGCTGGAGAAACATAGTGGAGAATACTGAGGGGAGCTGCAGTCACATGATGGGGAATACTGAGGGGGGTTGGTGGCACAAAAGATAAGATACTGAGGGGGGGCTGATACTTTGCAGGACACCCATGCACAAACCCTGGCAACGCAGGGACCGCCCCCAGCGGTGTCCCCCCGGCGCGGAGGCACGTGATGAAAGATACTGAGGGGGGGCTGATACGTTGCAGGACACCCATGCACAAACCCTGGCAACGCAGGGACCGCCCCCAGCGGTGTAGGGACCCCCCGGCGACGTAGGGACCGCCCCCGGCGACACAGGAACCTCCCTCAGGCAACGCAGGGACCGCCCCTATGCTTTTTACTTTTCTCCCTGAAATTACTTTTCAAAAGTAGGCAACCATGATATATATATATATCTATCCATTGGGTATTTGGAACCCCCCACCCCAGTCAAATCCTGCATTTGCCACTGTCCATACCACCACTATTCAGCATGGTATTGCTCAGTTCTACACTTACACCTTCAAACAAAACAAAAAAACAGGTGTAAGTAAAACTCTGAATTAGCCCCAAAGTGTGGGTCTGCTAATGCTAATCACACCCCAGAATGCACATCTCCAGGAATGTGTTTTATTTGGAGGTATCGATACTGAGCTTTTTTTGTGGAACCATTTACTCTGAGAAGTTCTTGTTCTAAACTTCTTAACTAATTTCACCATTACCCGAATCTAATAGAAAGAAACTAAATATAAACATAAACCGGACTAAAACACAGTAGCCTGTTTAGTTTGTCGCAAATACTGAGCCTTCTGTGCCCATTGTATAGATTTCATTCAAATAAAAATATTGATTTTGTCTTGCTGTCTTTTACGTTATAATACCTTTCAAATGACTGCCCGGAATCACACACTTCATATTCTACAAAAAACGAATTGCTTCTAGAAGCTGTTACGTAGCACGCCTGACTTTTAGCTGTTAATAATATATATGCGTGTGATATGATATTATTTCAGTGACACAGCCTGTGGCGTAAACCGCGGCAAAATATTACAACCACTCATCTAGCACGCGAAGAATGTAGTGCGCACGCACACTAGGAACAAGTACGCGTTGCTGAATCTGCCCAATACTGTACACGTTTGGTGTTTCCCGTCCTCCGTAGATATTTCCTCATCAGCTCGCTTTCCCATTGGCCAATATTATAAACTTGTATTCGCACTCAACGCCATATTGTGAATGGCACCGTGGTTGGTGCTTTCCTATTGGCTAAACTGCCCACTCGCTCCTTCCATTCTGGCAGACGGCTCCGGCTTGCAGGATGGTAAGACCTTTTTAAGAAACGCTTAGTAATCAGAAACATCGGTCCTTACTGTTCTAAGCAGCACTCCACCATTCTAAGTGGTCGCCGCTTGTAGACAAATGGCAACAGGATAGATAGGTGGCGAATTCTGGTATCCGAGTGACCAGGGCCTGTGTGCTCCGAGCAGATGGGTGTTGGTGCTGTCATATGATCACTGGCAGACTGAGCAATCCACACTATGCAAGCGACCATTGCTTATCTGCCAGCACAGGCCACTTATTTTTATCATCTGATGAAACTGGTCTAGAGTTAAATATTGTGCGTAAGCATATATAGCCTAAACTGATTGCCAAATTGCAGTTTATTTCTTTACTGTGTATACATTATGGTAAAGAGGAACTTCTATATATGCTTGAACTTGTATAGTTCATTTGATTTTTGTTGCTGTGCTGTAACACAGTGTTCCCCAACCTCGGTCCTCAGGGACATATTCAGTCCATATTTTCTAGGTTTCCTTAAAGAATTACAAGTGATATAATTTAAAATGTGACAGTTAGTAATGAACACACCTGTGCACCAGCAGTGAGATCTGGAAAACATGCACTGTTAGTGGTCCCTGAGGACCGAGGTTGGGGAACACTGCTTTAACAGAAAACCCGGAATATTTATATACTATGGAAGTAAAATGTTCTTCATGTAATATGATTTAATATGCTTCCTTCAGGACATCTTTTGTTTTCTGCATTTAAAACAATTTCTGAAATCATTCTCTCTTAACACCCCAAATCAGTTATTATTTTTGTATTCATTTTCCTAATTTGTCACCCATTTTCTTTTGCTTTCTTTTATTTAACATCGCTCATGTTTCACCCTTTCATACCCCCCCTGTCTGCAATCAACTCCTCCATAAGCCTGGGCACAGAGTAAGTTTCCTCTAATTGTGCACTAACACTGGTGAGGTTATGATTTGGCATCCTAACTATCCCTTTCTAATAGAAATCGTTTTCCTTTTAATAACTACTTATTTAAATTGCTTACATTTCTTTGGAGCTATATTTGAAATAGAAACATGGAAATTAGATACATAAAGAGGCAGGTTTGTATTGCAAACACTAAAGGTATAATGTTGGGTACACACTACATAAAATTTTACACAATGGGATATATTGAATGATTTCTCTGACTATTACCTTGTCGATACATACATACACATGACACAATTTACTGCCAGCTCTGTAATTTTCTTTGTTTACATTATGTTCTTTAGACTTCTTTCCATTGTAAAATTAGGTAGAAAAAATCAAATCAAACAATTCAATGTCTTTTGAACTGGTTCTGTGTGATTGTAGGAGTGTGCACACTGATCACTGCAAAAAGTAATTTATCGTGTGATCTGCATGACAATTGTATCAACACCATGTAGAGTGTGCCCAGCTTGAGAAGGTCAGGTCACAGGTGCAGATATCAACACTAAAAACAAGAAAATGCTATGTGGCAAGAAAAGAGATTATAGCCTGTCTCAAAGAAGAAAAAAAAATAGGAGCAACATTTTGATAAAGGTTCACCCCTCTGCAGCTTAGGTAGGAAGTTAGATGTTAATGAAAAATAATAAAATAAAAGGAAAGCTTCTACTTTTAAACCCTTTCTAAGCTAAATCCAAAGTTGGAAACAGGTGGGAATGTTTACCTGGGCAAAGCAATGGCCTTTTACCTGTCTGTCACTGCCTGTTCTTGTTTTATAATGATTGTTTCAAATTTTAAAGTGCTATGTAATATGATGGAGCTATATAAAAACTTAATTAGAAAATCTCATCTGAAATGAAACATGGTTTTGCCCAGGTATACATTTACACCTGTTTTTCCCTCTTGTTTTCAAACTCTTCATCCATTCCACTGTGTTTAGTGTGTCATGTGGAGTTTATATATGACTAAAGCAGTACAGATCTTTATTTTTGTCTAGATCATTTTGTCCTCCATTGCTTTGTCTTGTACATTAAAGTTTTGCTAAACCTGTACAACTAATACAGAGCCTATGTAGTTTCTTTTATTACAGTTTTCTTTTATTTTTTATAACTTAAAAAGTCAATAAATTGACTTTTGAATAACATTTGCTTTGTACACAGTAATTATTTAAAATGTATTCACTATACATCTGAGTATTCAAATGTTGTAGTTTTTCTAAAGATTGATCCACTCTGAGAGGGAACCAGTTTAGTAACTTCTGGATAGATGTAGGATGAGTGTTTAAAATTGCAATATGTGGTGTTATTTTCTTTACCACATTTTCCTGTCTATATTATGGTAATTTGATAACAAACTTAACTGAGTTTGTCAATATTTCAAATAAAGTTTATAAAAAAATAAAACCCTCCAAAAAGATTGCACCATTGTGTCAAATGAAAATTAACCCATGAAACTAGGCTTCAAATTACTGACATACAAGGAATCCTCACTGAGTGGATGCTCCCTTTGCATGTTTACTAATTTCATATTTTGAGTGGAATTGCATTAATGTGTAATTAATATGTATTATTTTTTAACTGTTTGTGTAGTTGGTCTTGGTATTAGGAGATCTACACATCCCACATCGTTGTAACAGCTTACCAGCTAAATTCAAAAAATTGCTTGTTCCTGGTAAGATACAACATATTTTGTGCACTGGGAATCTCTGCACCAAGGAGAGTTATGACTACCTCAAGACGCTGGCTGGGGATGTTCACATTGTCAGAGGAGACTTTGATGAGGTTTTTATTTATAATCTATTGATTTCTTATTCTTTTATAATTAATATTTTAAATGAGTGTATTTTGTGTTATTCACTAATAAGTGTCTGATTGGCCAGCTTTTGAGCTACTATTTAACCGGCCTTTTTCTAGGAACAGATAAATGCCATTTTAATTCTGATTAATATATCTTAATGAGGCTATGTACAAGAGCTTGCTCTGCTAGAGTAATACATTTAGTACTCTTGAGCAAAATAGAGCTTAAAATAACTGCAGTGATTTCATATTTGTGTGTATTCATATTTGAACTGCAGCAAGGTGGAGATTAACTTATTGTTGCATTTAATCTTGCCCTATAGTAGTGGCTACCTCCATGTATCAAAGATTTAAAACATAAACATTGCGTTTAAGTGCATCTTGGTTTTCCCTCACTGATGTTACTCATCTATGCACTTATTCTAAAATTCTTTAGAATTTTATTTTAACTATATTTTTCCTGCTGGAACACCAAAATAATAAAACCAAACTATTTTTGAATGGAACACAGTATTTTGCAGTAATTGAATTGAGTAATTATAGCTGTGTCTAATAAATATGTGAATGGGGCAGCATACATTGTGTTCTTTATTTGCCTTTGTTAACATCTTGATTATTATTGGGTGAGAGTAGGTGTAGAAAAAAGTATAATAGGTAGCTTGTTCTCTAATACTGTATCTCTCTTTCTTTCCATTTTTCCAGAACTTAAACTACCCAGAACAAAAGGTTGTGACGGTTGGTCAGTTTAAGATTGGGCTAATCCATGGTCATCAAGTCATTCCTTGGGGTGACATGGCTAGTTTGGCACTGTTGCAAAGGCAGCTTGATGTAGATATTATGATTTCTGGACATACTCATAAGTTTGAGGCATTTGAGCATGAAAACAAATTTTACATCAACCCAGGATCTGCCACAGGAGCCTACAATGCACTAGAAAAGTAAGACCTTTTAATTCATGAGTCATGTCATCTGTTAAATTAATTCTGTTAGGCATTTATATGTAAATACATGCCTCAAACTATGACCATATCATTTTTTTGTGTACTCTAAATTTATAAACAAATTTACTCCCGGTTTGTTGGCTATAAGTAAAGGACAATACATTCATAATCATAGTTTTCAAAATGTCTGTTTTCTATGAGCATTTAAAACCATTAAACATCGTTTTGATTCAGAGTTCCCTAGCGTTTAAATATCTTTCCTATGTCTGCAATAGAACATGTTGTTTATAAACAACGGTTTGTAGTTGGCTCTAAGAAGTGCTCCTTACTAACTAATTTATATTTTGTTTTTCAGCAACATTATTCCTTCCTTTGTGCTCATGGATATCCAGGCATCAACAGTTGTTACATACGTGTATCAGTTAATTGGAGATGATGTAAAAGTAGAGAGAATTGAGTACAAGAAGTCCTAAGAGATCCCTTGAACTTTCATTGGCCTTTAAACTTCATTCCCTTTATCATTTAATCAGTCTCCAGGCTCTAGGAAGTTTATTGTAAGCTTTGTATGTTTTACTTACAGCTGCTGTATGTTTCGTGTAAACTACATAGTGATCATTTATTGGCTTACATGTCTTATTAAACTAGTGTGCCACTTTGAATTAATACATATGTATAAATAAATAGACTTGTAAATACAATTAATGTTTAAGATTCACTTATACCAAAACATCAATACAAATAAATTTTCCTTTTTGTCTCATTTGATTTGACATATTGATGTTTGATGATATATTTGGTTTATCTTGAGGTAGAGCGTGTACTATGTGTCCAGTTTAACTTTATTATAAAAGTCCTTTGACTACTTACAAACAAAATGAGTAACAAATTAACTAATGTACTGTTAAATGCTTTATTAAACTTGGCAATCTTAATTACAATACCTATATGCCTGTTTAAAGTATCATACATACACATATTGCCAATAGAGTATGTCCAACCCTTTTAGATAATTTTTTTTTTATTATTTTTTTTTCTTTTAGTGCTTTATGAATAACTTCTACATATATAATTTTTTGTTTCTACATACAGTTCTGAAGATACACAATTATTAACTGTATACTTTAAGAAATCACTAACATCATTCAAGGAAAACAAAATGATTTGTATTCTGCTTCATGATACCCTTGATCCCTCTGCTGGAGGGTTTACCTAACCAAATGTTGTATATAATAATGTATCAGCATTTTCCTTTTTTAAAGTCACATTTCATCACTTCTTGAAATAGGTTACGCACTACTCCCTATAAAACCAAGCCTATTGCTTTGTATGGACTGGATTGAGAGTTATCAAAGAAGAAAACAGCTGAAAATGTTTAATTTCGCTAAACCATCTTGAAATTTAGGGTTGTAAAATAAATTATATCATTTTATGCTGTACTTTTGTTCCTTAGACTTGCACTAGGAAACATCACCTCTCAACAGGGTGTAATGTCCTACCTGTTTGCCTCTTATTTTCAAACTCTGGATGCAGTCCTATATTACTAGAACCACTAATTAATAGCTGTCAGCATGTGATATGGTACGGATATGTTTTTTCATTTGAAATGGTATATTAGACTTTGGTGGTATTGTAATTCAGTTTATTACAAAACGTTACTAAATCAGAAACATAACCTTATCCCAACTACATTGCAAATGTTTCTGGTGCTGCTTTTCATAAATATTGTAATATGGGCTAGGAAAGGTAAATAAAGATAGTAAAATAGGAGATGTAGGTAGCAGTTTATACAGTGATGTATGAAAGAAATGGGGCATGTGCCATAAGATATGTTGCGTTTGTGTAAATTTTTCTAACTTCTGGACAGATGTTGTTTTTTTACAGGACCACATATTTCTATTTGGAAATGTTGGCTTTGTAATTTTGACATTTAAACACACCTCTGACTTTGGCTGTTGCCTTTAACTTTGGTATGCTGGTTGGTAATAGAATTGCTTTCTCTTCAGCCAAGCACTTGTTATAGTTTGACACAATATTTTAATGAGCAGAATATATAGACAACTGCACATTGTAAGGTGCTATTGCGAAAATAAAGTCTTGCGTATTGAATATGTCCTTTTCCTGTTATAATGACTTATAAATTGGAGCAGTGTATTCATATCACAAGATCCTTTACTGAAATATATTTTGTTTGCTTGCTGATAGCTTCTACAGTCGTTACAGCATCGGTAATGGGATCTAACCTCACTGGATATAAAGGACCTGATTCAGAGATTGAAAATAAGAGGAAAGTTACTCCTGGGCTAAACCATGTTGATTGCAGGGTAGGTATATTGCATCTTCTGCAAACAGTATTAGAGTTGACAGGTATCGTTTCCCAGCCTAAGTCTAAATAGCAGTGTAGATGTAAAGCTGGTCACTATGGCCCTGATCTAGAGCAGCGCTTCCATATATTTTTTAGACCGAAGCGTTGCAAAAATGAGCACTGCGCGTGCTCAGATCGGGAGCGTGCACAGAAAGATGGGCGTAAGTGTGCCCATCCGTCTGTGTCTGCATCTGACTGCCCTGCGCCTGTGGAACTGGGAGTTCCACGATATTTCAATGAGAGAAGGGGAGTTTTTCTCATGTAAATACTCCATGTAGGGCTGTCTGGTGGCTGCTTAACACGCCCTATGCTTACACCATCTCTGTGATGGTGTAAGCGTAAGGAACAGCTCACCGGAGCTGCAAAAAAAAAAAGAAAAGTTAATTAGTTAAAACAAAAAAAAAACCATATCCCACAGACCCCCCCTCCTACCCCCGAGCAATGGAATAAGAAAAAAAAAATCCTGCCCCGACAGGGCATGCTGATGCTTATAGAATTACAAGCACCAGCATGCCCATGGATGCCTGCAGCGCTAGTTACATGTCCCCATAAAAAATAAAAAAATCTGTTATAATGCCGGCACACACAAAATAAATATGAAAAATATGGCCAAAAGTACATTTAAAAATTATTAAAAACATACTTACCTGCTCTGATGGGGGTCCAGTCTTGCAAGCTTTTAATCCAGGGGTGTCCTTGGCAAAAAAAAAAACCCTTCTGCTACGACGCTAAATATAAGCTTGCAAGACTGAACCCCAATCAGAGCAGGTAAGTATGTTTTTAATAGTTTTTAAATATACTTTTTTGTGCCGGCGTTATAATGGATTTTTTTTATGGGAGCATGCAACTAGCTTTGCTTGGTTCTCCAAGCACCAGCATACCCTGGCATCCATGGGCATGCTGGTGCTTGTAGTTCTAGAGGCATCAGCATGCCCTGTAAGGCTGGGATTTGTTTTTTTGGTTTTTTTTCTATTGGGGAAGGGGTTTATTTTGGAATAAAAAAAAACACAAAAAAAAAACAACAACTGTGCCTGCGGTCGGAGCAATTAACGCTCCAACTGCTTTTTTGGCCGTTTTTACTACGACCAATTCAGAGGTGCGTGTTTCATAAAAACATGCACCTCAGAATAGTATGTTTTAGGTGCGTCTGCTAAAACTCAGGATCAGCCCCTATCTGTGTGCAGTAAGCAATTTGAAGATGTATCCCTGCATGCAAAGTAGACAACTAACTTCACTCCCCCCTGAAATCAACATGGTTTTGCCCAGGTGTAACTTTACTCTCTTCATTTCAAACTTCTTCTTAAGTCTGAATCAGGTCCAAAGACTCTAAAAGAAACCCTAGACCACAGTTGAAGACAGCAAGGCATATTTTTTGTAATTTCATTTAATTTAAGGACTAGATGCAGATGACTCCTACAGTTGTCTATGCAGTCGTTTGGGAAACTGCTCCCATTGCTTGTTTGACATGCGACAGAAGGACCATAGGACCCTAGGTCCACTAATCCCTCCCACTTACGAGTGCAACCTGCCCAGCTAAAATGTAAACGTCTGGATCATGTCGATTAAGGAACTTGGGACCACGTGGAAATTGCAAAACTAGATGTTTTCTGATCCAAATGCGCGGAAAAATTCTGAATTCTGGATATGGTCTTAAGTTATTATTTGGGGTTTAAGTGAGGAGAACCAACAACAAGTCACTTTACATTAAATGTTTCATTTTCATCTTCCGAGCTTGATTTCCCTTCTTTTTGTATTAGATAGTTTACTTCTGTTTTTACACAAATGAGGAAATTGTGACCTAGTTAAAAAAAAAAAAAAGTAAAAAAAGAATTTCAGGTTTGGGTTTGTTTTCTGTTAAATCTGCAGGCAAATTATTTAGAATTTTGTAAATATAACTTAAGAGCCAAATAGTAAATAAAAATACTGTTTGAGTAAGTATCTTTAATAATACAAATACATCTTTTGTTTTTTTTGTGGATTTAATACTTTTTGCAAGTGACTGTACCAAAGTATAACACGATCTGTAATCCACTTAAACAAATATTTACCAAATATGAAATATTATTTGTCTGCAGACTGCTCTTATTGGAATAAATGGGTCTACCACCTTTGGAAGAATTTGAAAGAATTTTCAATTTCAAAATTCCTTTTATATTGATTGACAGAAAATATATAAATATTAAAATGTATGCTAATATTTAAATATCACAATATGTTAATGTAATATTTGTGTAGTATAAATTCATTTCAGAATGGGTTTAATGTTTACATAAATACTGTACTTCTAAGTTGGCTATTTCTCTTAAACCTTCACTCCTACATGTGGAGACAAACAAATTACATTTCTTAGAACATTGGAGCATTAATAGCTGCTAACATAGCCTGCGTCTCAGTCATCCATCTTACTGCACTGCCCAAAAACAAAGCGTGGGCTGAGCTGAGCTTGCCATTAGTCCTCTCACACAGCACTACATACTGGTCAGCAGAGTGGGTTTGGTTGCAATTTCACCAGTGTGAAAGCAATCCTGGCTCTGCTAAATATAAACAACTAAGGGAAGATTGCACTAGTGGTAATGCTGTTTTAAAATCAAAATGTTGAATATTTTAGCAACTTTCTTAAAGCATACCTTGTTTATGCCTTTATTTTTCCTGAAGCTGTGGGGTTCAAATTTGTGTTTTTATTACCTTTAAAATGAAACAAAAAGAAAAGCGAGAGGGTGGAAAGAGCTAGAATATGAAACCACAGGCATAATTAAAATGAAATGTGTAAGCTAGCTTTCATACCGCATATCTCTGAATGTAGGTGATTGCCAGTCTTAACTCTCATGTTACTGGAGCTGTAGATTTTGGCAATGCTGCATAAATATCGTTTCTGACCCATAGTAAGATCTGGATGCTTTAATAGAAGTTATTCATAGATTAGAGAGGAAAAGTGCAAATATATTTGAAAGCAACTACTTTCATTCAGCAGCTCTTGAAACCACTTTGTTTCTAAAAGTTAGCGAAAATGCTATTGGCAACCCAATAACGATTACTCATATTTTTATCAGTCATTCTGCCACTATGTCCTATGGGATTGGTTGCTTTAGAATTATATAAGCCCTAGTGCAGACATGGCCAACCTGTTTCTCTCCAGGTGTTGTGGACTACAAGCGCCAGCATGCTTTGGCTGCATGCTCATAGCTGATACCTGACAAAGCATGCTGAGATTTGTAGTTTCACAACACCTGGAGAGCCACAGGTTGGCCAAACTTTCCCTAGATAGAGAGATGGCTGTTTGTGCCATCATTACATTATCTCATTTAATTAGGATACTAGGATGTATATTGTGTACAGATATGGAACACTGTTCTGTCAAGTGCTGTGTTGCTGTTAAAAAATAGTCTGATTTATTTTAATGAGTTTGTTTATACACATTTGCTACTGAACTGTAAAGGTTATTCACTTCTTATCTGATCACTCTCAACATTAAGCACTTTCAATATTTCACTTACAGTTCATATACAAAATGCAGACCTGACTAACCGTTGGTTATCCAGGTATCGCAATAGAATTTATAGGCTCATGCTGTTAGAGAATACTGCAACTTGATTTACAATTCCTGAAAAGCCACAGGTTGCCAAGCCTGCCATAGAACATTAATGCATGATTAAATCATAATATAAGAAAAAAAGATATGTTTTATACATACACTTTCCATTTATTACAGTAATGTTTTCCAAATTTTACCCATCCGTGTAAATAATGAAAGGTCTACCTTAAGAAATGTTGCATTTTTCATAGACCTGGGAATTTGGATTGTTTTGACTTGTGTGGTTTTGGGACCACTTTGGGATGTCTTATATGCCTTTGCCACATTTGCTGTCTCACGATTCATATTACCAGATGTCACTGAAAACCACCAGAAAGTCCATCGGTTCTTACACAAATAATGATTATATTTATTATTATAAAAATCATAAGATGATTTGATTTTTTAAAATTATACATACATATATATCAATCCTTTATGCAATTTGTAACTAAAAGTTATATATTTATAAAATATACTACCAAGTAATGTTGTGGGTAGCTAAATTATAGAAGGATAGAAAGGTGATTTAATTATTGCTTGATATATGTCACCAGTTTAAAGAACACTGGATTTAAATTAAACCATTAGTGGAAACAATATGTACGTTGTTGTATCAACATTAACAATTGAACATGTGTCTTGATCAGAGGTGGAACTTACGAGTTGTGGACCCGGGTACAAAAAAATGCTTTGGCCCTGATGATATCCCAGGTAACCCGGTTGGGAGCTTTGTCGGTGCGGTGATGACGGCTGTGGGTCCTTGTATCAGCATGAGCCCCGATGCTGCTACACCTGTTGCACCAATGGTAGTTCCACCTCTGATTGCTAACAAACAGAATAAACATTAAAAACATACTAAATCTGTTTCTTACTAATCAATGTTTTTATTTAATAACATTCAATTAGCAGATAATGATACAACAATAGTAGATGGTGTCTCACCTCTACTGTCAAACTCCTTTGATGTGGATTAAGAAGACCTACAGAGCCACATATAAAATTGACTGCGTCTCTTTATTATCTGATGTCAAGTACAGCCCTCAGCATCACCCAGCACTTTTCTCTAGTGACATGTCAGATCACCTTGGATATAGTCACTGCACACAGGAGGATTTATTCTGGTGCCTCTCCAGCAACATAACCAATGCCTGCCTTACACCGCGCATGATCACAGCATTATTTTGCATTTCGTCTCTAGCCCTCGTAGGGTCCTGGTGGGTTAGTTGTTATTGTAAAATTATCCTAATGTTTATTAGACGTTTAATTTACATTACCTAGCAGTGAATAAGAGGATTGTCTCCGCGATTTGGCCCTCTGCGGCTTCCGTGCTTCCCCGGAAGTAAAACACGTGTGAGCGGGCATTTCCATGAGCACCGGTATTATCATCTGTAAACCGGTTCAGGGCCGGCAAAATGCCCCGCTATGCGCAGATCGTGATGGGTCCTGCTGGCAGTGGAAAGGTAACTGTTATTTTCGTGTCTTGCCTAGATCTGTCACCCTCTGGCTGATGTGACACTATGAATTCCAACTTAAGTCCCTGGACATGACTTTAGGGGGGCACTAACAGCTAGATCCACCCTATCTGTACTGGAGAAGATGGAGCCTTGAGGGGTCTGTACCGGTCTTTCCTGTCACATTGTCTTGTCATCGTTTACATGTGTCTCTCATTTGCAGTGTAGTGACTGATTTGTTGTTGAATAGTATTATAACCTTTTGTGTTTACTAATGCATGTCAGCCTGGCATAGATGACAAATGACTTAATGATTACTAGTATTAATATTTTATTTAACGCAGAACCTGTATTGACTTCGTATAGACCTGTCCTGCTTTGCTACCGTAACAGTGTTACCTTCTGACAAGAGCTTGAATGTTTTCTTTTAGAGCACATACTGTTCTACAATGGTCCAGCATTGTGAGGCTCTGAATAGGTCAGTGCAAGTCGTTAATCTGGACCCTGCAGCAGAATATTTTGATTACCCTGTCATGGCTGGTAAATTATTTCTATGTTATATGATTTTGTTGCAAATAATAGATTCTACAAGTTTTTATTTATTATTAAATAAGCAAAAAATATTTTTTACAAAGTAGCTTATAGCTAGCAGTAAGCACAAGGAAAGTTTTGTGTGCTTCTCTTTGCATTGCATTTTATATATTTTTTTTATTTTATATTTGTTAATTTCCAGAACAGTTAAGAGATGACCCATAAATGCAAATTAACCCCAGGATTAAGATACGTGTTTTTAAAATCATGAAAGTTCAATAACTGAAAACTTCCTTGGATGCTCTAATATAGAAGAACTATAAATAAAAATAAAATAGTTTTTTTTTTTTTAAATTATTGAGGTTTTTTTTTTGTTTTTTTTTACATTTGTTCTTATACTATTTTAGATATTCGGGAGCTGATTGAAGTAAATGATGTAATGGAAGACCCTTCTCTGCGATTTGGACCTAATGGAGGCCTTGTGTATTGTATGGAATATTTTGCTAATAATTTTGACTGGCTGGAGAGCTGCCTTGGACACACAGAGGACGATTACATATTATTTGACTGTCCAGGTTAGTTTGCAGATTCTCTCTACTATCTTTTCATTTCAGCAGCAAATGAACATTTAGTGAAGGACTCTGCTGCTCTGATTGCACTGCAAAATGTATTCTTTCCAACTGTATTATTTTCTGCTTAAGCCTGACAAATAACTTAAATGTAAAATGTATGGTTTGAAAAAAACACTTTAGTATTCTGTGTGGCATATGGGATACTTTATGCACAGCGTAAATACAGTTTGTTGTAATAAGAAATTAGTAGTCCATTTTTATTGTCTATAGTACAAGTACAACCTTGCTGAACACATTTCTGGCATTGCCATAGGTCAAATTGAACTGTACACTCACCTGCCAGTTATGAAGTACCTTGTGGAGCAACTTCAGCAGTGGGAGTTCAGAGTCTGTGGTGTATTCCTGGTTGATTCTCAGTTTATGGTTGAATCTTTCAAAGTAAGTTTTGAAGCCATATAGGTCAAACATTGAATAATCTATCAGTCAAGGAACACATGGTAAGGTAGCTTCTGCAGTCTCACTTGTTCTTTTGATTTGTGTGACCATTACAATTTTAAGTTTAGGAATTGTGAAATGTGCACAAAGCCATATAAGGTTTTTCTATCCTAGTAGTATCTACTCTTGACTAATATCTGTTTGTTCCTTAGTTTATTTCTGGTGTAATGGCTGCCCTGAGTGCTATGGTTTCTTTGGAGATTCCACAGTGCAACATCATGACTAAGATGGATTTATTAAGCAAGAAAGCTAAAAAGGAGATTGAAAGGTGAGCTGTAAAATGGTATTACTTTGTTTTAACCTGTACAGAACTTTGAGACTTTGTTTTTGTTTTTAAAAATAAAAAAGTGTAACGGCGCAGATGCTCAGATGATTCATTAAAAATTGAAAATGCTTGTGATGAATGAATAACCAACGCTGGCAAATAAGTTAATATGTATTAAAAATATAGAATTAAAATCAGTAGATAACCATAATCAAGGTTATAAGCCTATTCAAGAACATGCTATTATAAGCTGAGTCTAAACTTCTTACGTTGTAACGTACACCTGTATAGCTAAGCAAATAAAAGACCATTCATAAGAGGAGCTGTAAAATAACTGGTTCAGTGGCACCGGAGAGGACACACAAGGGAAATTACCCAACAAAGGGAGGATGAAAAGTCCACTTGATCTAGTCCATATACCAGAAGCCAAAGAAGTTGTAATTAAGCGGCCTTTTATTTGTTGGTAGATGTAGTGGTGGTTAATGTAACTCTTACCGACAACGGGAGGTACCGCGTGGAGTCCGGCAATATCTGCAGGGAGCTATTATACGCTATTATTACAGGACTCATTATAGATGCGTTGCTCTACATAGTGACAGCGCCAATACTTTTAATTTTAGTATTTTTCTTTTCAAACCATTGTAATTTGTTTATTGGCAGATATTTAGACCCAGATATGTATTCCATGATTGAGGATTCATCTAGCAGACTCCGTAGTAAAAAGTTTAAAAAGCTCACAAAAGCCATTTGTGAATTGGTAAGTAATGACTAATCTATCAGACTAATAACTGTCTTATCAGAGTAATGAATGTTTTATTTATGTAAAAAAGATTTTTATTGATGCGCGTGCAAATAAACAATAGAAATATATATAT
>WWET01003504.1:48500-63859 GCA_011038615.1 Limnodynastes dumerilii | reverse complement strand
GAGACTCGACTCTGTGTGCCTGCTGTGAGTTAGCCCTAGTCCGTCAAGTCTTGTCCCGTGATCCGCTTCCGTCCTCAGTACCTTGTTTCTTGTTTTTTGTTTGTCTCCGGTAGGTACCTACCTACCGGTTCTGCTCCTTCTTAGTCGTTGTTCTTGTCCTCTGACGGTTCACTGTGGGGTGTCTTTACTTCCTTTTCCGATGAGTCCAAGTTCAACGGGGGACGACCACGCTGCCAGGGGCCGCGCAGTCCATCCCCACCATTAGGGGCTCTGGTGAAAACCACCTGGTTGGTAAGACTCCGGACCACGGAAGTTTGCTTGTTTCACCTCTGTGGGATCTTCTTAGGGATCACTCCGGTTCCTAACAGGTAAACCCAGAGTATTCCTCCTGGACCACTCCGGTTCCTTTGGGGTAAGCCCGGAGTATTCATAACAGTGCCCATTAATACAGACGCTGGCCGCGGGGGCGGAATAGAGGAGTTGGATCCACTTTATCAAACAGTCCCTAGAACCAAACCGTTGCAGTACCTCCCAAAGGTAAGACCACTCAGCAGAGTCAAATGCCTTGGCGGCGTCTAGTTATAAGACTGCTGCCTCTGGTAATGACTCGTCCATCAGTTGAATATGACTAAACAGTCTCCGTAACTTAATAGTGGTCAATTTACCGGGCATAAAACGTTTGGTCGGGGTGAATAACCTGCGCGATTACGTCATTCAGTCTAATCGCCAGTAATTTGGGTAGGATTTTTACGTCCGTAGAAAGTAGCGAGATAAGGCGGTAATATTCCAGAAGAAGAGGATCTTTATCTGGCTTAGGAATCATAACGATGAGAGCTTCCAGCATAGAGGGCGGTAGTTCTCCAATCTCAGAGAATTTCTTAAAATACTGTAATAGTCTGGGGGTGAAAAATTGAGGGAAAGCCTTATATAACCTCAATCGGTGATCCGTCCACTCCAGGGGCCTTATGATTAGGGAAGGAGTTGAAGACATGTCTAAGCTCCTCTTCAGTGAATGGGGCGTCTAGGAGATCAGCAGATTCCTACGGGAGTATGCGGAAACTGACCTGACCCAGATAATCAGCTAATTGTGGATGAGAGTAGGTCACCTGCGATGTATAAAGGTTTTTGTAGAAGCCGTGGAACACTTCTGCAGCCTCTGACCCCATGCAGTGCATACGTCCCTCCGGGTCTAAAATAGAAGGAATAACATTATTGTCCCTAGTCTCCCTCGCCACGCACGCCAATTAACTACCTCCAGTGTCCGCTTGTATATAAAGAGAGTGCTTAACAAAGCAACCTGCACTTGGATTTGTCTAGTAAGTAGTCAGTCCACTGTCGTTGACCCCGCAGCGAGGCCCTTCGGGCGTCCAGATCCCCCGAGGAGAGATAACAGGTCTCCAGCTGTTCCAACTCTGCCTCCCGAGCCCTGTGCAAGCGTTTTATACCCACAACCTGTTTAATGAAGGTGCCCCGCATAAATGCTTTAAATGCCTCCTACACCACCACCGTTCCTGCAGAGTCCCGATTGTCCTGCAAGTATTGCTCCCAGGATGCTATCAGGACTAGGCCTTTCCCCATTAATGTTAGCCAAAAGGGGTTAAGTTTCCAGAATCGGGTGCCCCTGTCAGCATCTAAATTCAGAGACAGAAACAGTGGGGAGTGATCAGAGATACCTTTGGACATGTAAGCAATCTTATCAACCCATGGGGACAGCATTGTAGAAATTAAAATTTAATCTATGTGGGACACGGCCTGATGAGAGGAGGAATGACATGAATATTGGCGTGTCAATGGAAACCTCATCCTCCAAGGGTCCACTCAGTTTAACAGCTGTAGCATTGGAAATCTATTTGAGTGTCACCACTGATAAAGCTAGCCACACATTAAGTCTCTTTCACAGAAAACATTGGTAGGGTTCTAACATCTGGTATGTGAGAAACACAAACTTAAAACTCCCTTTTAAGAGACCTACTTTCCTTTTTATTCTGCTCTATAAACTTAAGAATGAGCACTTGTGATATTATAAAACTATGGGCTCCATTTACAAAATTACGATGACTTTGATTTCTTAAGATAAAGACCATTTTCAGGTGAACAGTTTTTAATATAGACGTAAAATAGACAGCGCTATTGAGATGAATACAATCTCTAAATCTTTCAGAAACTTTTGTCTAGAGGTGCAGCTGATCAATATAGAACCAGGTAAATTCTGGGTGGCCAACCCTGAATACCCAGATGTTCGTGCTCCCTTCAATGGACTCAGGTTCCTAAGGTGACAATGTGCAGATCAAGTAGTGGTGGTCTCCAGCTCTCAAATGGATCCGCTTAAGCGTTTCGCCCACAACACTGGACTTTTTCAAAAAAAGCGGAGCAGAGCCACTGTGCATTTGTAGTCATATAGACCAATATTTCCCATCCACTAACAGTGCATGATTTCTAGGTCTCCTTGCTGGAGCACAGGTGTGTTCATTACTTACACATATAAGGATTACCACCTATAGAACTTTTAAAATGTGTCAGTCAGTAATGAACACATCTGTGCTCCAGCAAGGAGAGCTGGAAATCATGCACTGTTTGTGGTCCTTGAGGACCAGGGTTGGGAAACACTGATTTAGACTATAAAGCGTATGTAGTAGTTACGTGTGTAGATTCAATACATGCGGTCATTAAAGGCCACGCATAGCACTCCATTTACGAATAATCGCGGTCCTTGCATCGATCCTTGCACTTTCACTTATGATAGTTACTAAAACTACCTTTTGTGGCCAGTCCCACGAGGTCCTCGATATAAACCTTGTCATCGGTCCTTCTGAACTTCTGTCATTGCTGTTGAATTTGTCACACATGCACTGTCTGTATACGGCGCACGCGCAGACTATATATTTACAAACGAACATTTTGTTGAGCGTCTCCATGAGGGCAATTCTCAGCGGGAATCCTGCATAAAGTATAGCCCATTGTCCCCTGAACCACCAATCACCCTTATTTCCCTGAACCATCATATATATATATATATTACACAAAATGGAGGTTGCTCAAATCAATTTATAAGTTAATATAAAGCAGGTGCTGCAAGGTATGCGTAATTTACACAAATACAAAAAAGACACCCCAGCACAAACCATAACATTCTATCTTTAAAATATAAGTCAGAGAATTCCTTACATACATCTGAAAATACTGTATATGATAAGCCACCAGCCACTTACAAGGCTTCTTTGTTTAGTGGTCCTAACTCTAAAACTGTCAGAGACCCAACTTTGGGTCATATATCATGTATTTTTAAAATAAAAGTCAGAGAATTCATTACATACATTACATTAGTACATTCTCTGACTTTTATTTTAAAGCTAGAATGTCTATCTATCTAATCTGTCTCAGGGTTGCCGACTTTTGACAACTTCCCTTCGGAAGATCCCAGAGGGAAGCTAGAAATGCTGGCAGGGCGGGGCTTAATGACGCGATTTGCAGGATCTCCCGGGATACTGTGAAAACTGCCCGAATTTCGGGACTCTCCCGGACATTCCGGGAGAGTCGGCAACCCTGATCTATCTACTGTGTCAGTGACCGCTTGAGTGCTTGCTTGCATTGCTCTAATATAAAAGAAATTTTAGTGACAAACATTGGAGGAACATGTATTCCTTTCTGACTGCCCCAGTGCACTAAAAACATGGAAGGAAGCAGTGCAAATGAAGGTGTTGCAAGATGAAGAAAAAAAAAACATAGAGGGCCTGATTCAATTAGCCTTGCACCCGCATATTTTGAGGTGCAAAGCTAATTCTGCTAATATTTTTTTTCCTGAATTTTATTCGCGTCTCGTAGTCTCAGCCTTAACAATTCTGTTAGTATCCGTGATATGAACTATTTATGGTGCAAATGTTTGCTATTTTTTGTAGCATGTGCCATAAATATGTTTAATATTAGTGAGCAATTATCTACCTATCATGTACAACTGCTGCACTCATTTTGCGATAACTTACACACCTTAAACAGACGTGGAGTAGAAGAGGCTCCTCCTAGCGGCCACAGGCGGCATCGCTGGTCGAGTTGGCGAGAGCGTTGCTGCCCCTGGTGGATGTCGGCTGTCGCCACATATTTGACTTCCTGTTTCAGACAGCCAGGGTGGGACAGCGGAAGCGTAGGAGAGACATCGCCGGTGTGTACAGATCACGTTTACAGTATAGCTTGTCATCATGCCGGTAAGTATCGCCGTTGGTATTATACACAACTCCTTCCATGTATTCTGCCTTCCGTGTAACGATGATTGTTGTAGGGTTAATGTGCGACCAGGAAGTGCTGTGTGAGGCGCCGACGGGATGCTGACCATTAGGGTGTAATTCTTGTTTTATTGTGTGCAGCACATTATAATCATACCTACAACATAAATAACTCCTTGGATCATGTACAGAATACCCTGCTTCTGAACCTGCCATTGCATTTCCGACTGTACTAGCCCTCCCAGTTCATCTGCTATGGCAGTCATCTAGTACTGAGTAATTTAATGATAGTAAACCCAGGTCATTGCTGTAGTTGAGTAAATGGGAAGCTTAGGAGCAGAGCATTTTGTACCTGGTGGATGGAGTCATTTTGGGGTGGCTGTGATATGATCTCACTTGTCAGTGTGGCTATATAGAGCTTGTGGGCCCATTTCCTCTTCGTTTACACTCATTAGTCATGGCTTAGAAATGTGTAATGGCATTTAAAACAGCAAACATGGTATTAATTAAGATGATTTTCTATTTTTGTTCTTTGGAAGGTTTGCCTGTAAATGAAGTGTTATGGATTAAATATCTGTGTTACATATGACTCTCCGACTAAAATTACTTGTTGCTAGGGGAAAAAATGGGAACCAGATATTTTTTTGTCAGGAAGTGACTTTCAGTGTATAAAACTATGTAAGTGTAAACGGACATATATAAAAGGACATACATAGCAGCTAAATAGTTGACCTGATAGGATGTACCTTCCTCGCCATATCATCAGTTGACAACAGAAAACTAACATTCCAGTGGCCTGAACCAGACTATTGCAAAATAGTTATCTGCTGTCAGCGAGCAAAAAATATGTCCTATAAATAATAATAAAAATATTAAGGCATTTTAAGTCTTTGGATGGATAATCTGCATGTGTGAGGGTGGTGAGTTTCCCTCATCCACATAGAAGGCTGGATACAGCAGGGATCTAACTTTAGATCCCTGCCATGCTCTGAGTTAAATCTCTAGTCTGTATTCAGTCCAATATGTGTATAATTGGAGTAATACATTAGAAATATAATATTACAGCAGGTTATTTTGTATTAAGTCTTTTAAAATTTTTAGTAATCAATATTTATTATTTGGCATCAACAATGCGACTAGCAGAAATCTAATGATTCCATAATAAGCATTTAAAGAAATTTGAGGGTTGGTGATATGTTGTACGAATGGATTTGACTAAATTAACATGACACAGTCTTTCATACAGATACATAGTCAAAAATATACGGTACTTTGTGTTTAAATAAAGACTATCAAATAAGAAATTGCAAATAATACAAATACCGGTAATAATTATCTTGTGTAGTTTCAATGATTTCATGTCATCTTTTGTAGTGATTATTCATTTGTATCTAAGGTCTGAGGTTCACTCAATTGACTGTGCAGAACTGCTTTTGGTCTTTGTGAGATAGCACATATGATATGCAACCGATGAAATATTTAATGTTATATTCTAGGCCTACCATTCCACATTAATGGAACCAGACACCAAACTAATTGGGAACATGGCATTGCTGCCAATTAGGAGCCAGTTCAAAGGACCAGCCCCTAGAGAAAGTAAGTCCTGCATGGTGAAGGCTCCTTTCACATTCTTCCTCTAGGTTTGTAGCAAGTCCTGGCTTGCACCATAGTGATTTGTTCTACAAGGTAGCTTGCTGTTCTGTGTTAACCAAGCAACGTTTGATAATGAAATATTTAAAAGTTTTAATACAAGTTTCTTGCAGACCGTACATCCCAAAAAATATGCAGTCTTGTCAGAGCTTCAATAACATACCTGGCAGAATGTCTGGACAGTATCCACACTTTGCTGGTGCTTTATTCGGAGTGTGCCACATGTTCACTCACAAAATACATGTATTCTCTCCTATAATGTGCATGTCAATCCCAAAACAACCCATGTCACTTATAAAACCTTAGAACGGCTTTGTTCATGTTACCCTTTCTTTGTTAAAAAGTAAAAGTGGTGGAATGTTTTCTTGCCTTCCATCATTAACTATGATTCATTGCTCTGACCGGAAGGTTTCCATCATTCGTACCTAACATTTACAAAATGACCTAGAAAGAAAGTTAATTACCACAATTCATACTTGTAAACAAAATAGCTGGTGCTCATGTCTGTATTTAATTTTGATCATGACTTTATTTTCTCTTTCTGGCTATATCTTTTTTTTTTTTTTTTTTATCTGACCAATTAAGATATTTTTTTATCATAATTCTACAAATATTATAATATTGGTTGTTATGTTGTTATGTCTGTTATAAAGAACTGATAATTTAAATTTTTATCTACTTTTAGCTAAGGACTCTGATATTATTGATGAAGCTATAATGTATTTCAAGGCTAACGTTTTCTTTAAAAATTATGAAATTAAGGTAAGTTTAAAACAAACAAATAAACGGTTATTACAGATTTGTATTGTTTACTTTGTATTATACTTTTGAGTGTTGAATATGTGTAAATGATGTGTAAGGCACTTCAGGTAATGGAGGACCCTATTTTGTTTTGGGATTTTTATTTTTATTTAAAGAGTGATTAAAAATGCAGAAATTGTGGCTACAATTTGCTTCACCCAGCTGCTAAGACGTAGTGGGCCTGATCCAGAACTCCATCTGCAGCAGAGTTCCTATGGCATATGGTGGACCACTCCCCTTGCGCATATGGGGCTTCAAAACCCAGGACACTACCTTCAAATGTACACATCGGTATACGGAATATGGGGCTGGGGCGTAAATGACAATCATAAGCAAAGGCTGTACGATTAGATAACACTCACAATGTGGACATACAGCACGCATGGCAGGTCATCACGCCACGCTGTTGGAATGACTTCCATAACGGATGCCTGGATCCATGATGACGGCCTTATGTATGTGATTAAAATGTGGATGTTTTCCGCATGCAGTGTGGAAAATGCCCATATTTCTTAGATCTGGATTAGACCCACTGTGTTTAATTGCATGTTCAGTATTAGTATTTCAGTGTATCTTGATAAGGTAATTTTATTTTGCCATTTAAAAGTTTTTTATATATAAATGTATTTGTTTATTTAGAATGAAGCCGACAGGACATTAATTTATATCACGCTCTATATTTCTGAGTGCCTGAAGAAATTGCAGAAGGTGAGAGATTGGAAACTTAATATATTTATGAAATTGACCATAGACGTTCATCCGGAGCCTGTATAATCACATGCTCAGCTCCAGCAGTGGGCCTTTGTTTTGCGGTCATTGCGGTCTGTTTTGGATGATTGCTCATTGCATGGACACCTTAATTATACTGTAGCATTATGATCCATGCTTTTATCTATTTCAGAACAAAGCAAAAAGCAAAAGCATGTCTTCGAAACCTTGCCAGTTATTATGTCAACAGTCAAAATGTTAACAGGTCCTATCGTTGACAGTTGATTATTCTGTTAGTATTACGTATATATCACACAACTATTAATACATTTTAGAATAGTTTTTTTACAAACCGTCAGCATTACATTAACAAAGGGCCAGATCCAGACTTAAAATAAGGTTCCGTACATTAGCCTCCGCAACAAAAGCTAACGTACGGAATTTGGTGTCCAAAGTACCACACGTAAGAGTGCAGGGAACTCCCTCCACTGTCGTACGTGCAGAGCAAATTTAAGAGTGCTGAAGGCTCCCTTAGGTATTCCGCTTGCAAGCCCTTACTGTAGATTAATATATCAAAGCCCAACACTATGTATCTCATATGCATGATCTGTGGGCCCACCCCATGTGCAGCGACCTGGATTCACAAGCACAGTACAAGCAGAATAGGGGACTTGCATACCTAAGTTTCCTATTGTACAGAAGTCTGGATACAGCCTATGATACTCAGCTGTCGACATTGTGACCTTTTGACATTTCATACCAGACCCATATAAAATGTTATATGTAATAATGTGAATGAAAGCCATTTAAAAATGTTTTGTAGCGGTTTCTACACATAGGCATCAAGAGGACAAAGGAGTGAGAAAGTTATTCCATCTTACAAGTCTCCAAAGTGTCCTATTGTTTTGGTGATGTCTATCTATATAATTTTTCTTTAGATGATATATCTAACATTGAGGGGATATTTAATTCCGTCTCGTGGAATGCAATTACCTAATATGTATGACTGTTTGTAGACATGCCTGCAGCTACTGTTCTCTATATTATCAGCACACTACACGCTGAATTGGATATCACCCATAATCTAGTTAATGAATGTATATATTAATATATGTAGACTTTATTATGTGGTGTATTGACCTATTTATATTTTCCTTCTCTGACCCAGTGTAACTCTAAAGGACAGGGAGAAAAGGAGATGTACACACTGGGGATTACTAATTTCCCAATCCCAGGAGAACCAGGGTTCCCTCTTAATGCCATGTATGTGAAACCTTGCAATAAACAGGAAGATGGTAAGACTTGATGAGTGTGAGGAGAATGTCTGGGGGACAATAATCTGTCTATAACTGGTAGCCACATGCACATCTTTGCTTTATTCTCTTCGAGCAAACAACCTGTACAATGACATTAATATAAAATGTACACACAAACATTGGCATTACGCCGTTCCATCTAATTGTAAGTGAGAATACACACAATACAATTTTTATGAATAGTGGTATCCCCAGAATTAGATACCATAATCTTTCTGTGCTAAATTATACATTACCTTTCCCACTAGAGCATTCAGTATTATGGAGAGTGTAGAATAGAACCTCCCCAGTGTCTTATTAGGAATCCCCATGTTTGATTAAAGATTGGGTTTTCTTGAATATAGCTCAACAATATTTTGGTATCTACTTCTAGGGATACCGGAATTCATTGAATTACTTGATGTATGTCTTTTGGGTCACATACTGATTTTTCATCTGCAGCAGGTTTTCAGGACACCTAAACTGAGCGCTGGGACTTAAACCAATCATTATTGAGCGCAATACAATTTTATCCAACAGATTGGAAAGATTATTTCAGTTCACATGCACATTTATTGTACCGTGATTTAAATGAAATTGTTTGGATTGTTACTTGTCTGTGTTAAATGTTATTGGCTCCTCTGTCATCATCATGTGCTAATATTTCCTTGTGATTTGAGAACACAACATGGATCTCTAGTACATCTAGCATATACTAGTGTGCATTATTGTAGCATAAAGTATGATGTTGTTCTTCTTCCAGAGGTGATGAGGGCCTACTTGCAGCAGCTAAGGCAAGAGACAGGTCTGAGGCTGTGTGAGAAAGTGTTTGATCCTCAGAATGACAAGCCCAGCAAGGTAATCAGCTATTCAGCACTACTACTTAATCTGAAAAATAAGCATTAAGACTATGAACCCTTACCCCTACAGTTTTATGCCAGTAGCTCCAGATTTATTATATAGATGTATTATTTAGAATTAAAAAAGGGAAAATATAACATATACGTATATCAAAATAATTTTAAATGCTACTTTTATAATTTAACAGTCTCTTTATACTGTGGTGTTATAAACCTGTACAATCAACCAAAAACTATTCTAAAGCTGGCCACACACTAGAGCAATTATTGGCCCCATCCTACAGTTACCGTGGACCAGGCCCAAAAAAAACCCTAGTGTGGTACGGATTGATTTCTAAAACCTCAGATTATCGTCACAGACAGGCTCTGGGACGATAAATTGATCGAAAGGGATTCCCGATTGATTATCTTGTAGTGTGGGCAAGTCCGACACTCCTGTCAGCCAGCCCTTTTAGCTGACAGCTGTCACAGTGAAAGACTCTGCACAGAGAGGACACAGTGCTGTGTAGCTCCTCCATGTGAGAGGTTCATTTATACATTTTTTGTTCAGTCAGGCAATAGGCTGGCTGCATGGGACTCCTGTCAAGATTGACAGGAGTCTCAACCAATCAGAGCAAGACTGCAGCCAGCCAATAGCATCAGTGATTGTCACTCCCAGTATTGTGTGTGTGATTTTGGGACCTTTCCTTAGGGGAAAATCCTACCAAATATCGGCTACCACATGCTGGGAGCTATAATCGCTGGTGTGTGGCCAGCTTTAGAATACCACTTTTGAAAATGTGTTTTTATTTTTTTCTAGTGGTGGATGTGCTTTGTGAAGAAACAGTTTATGAACAAATCCCTGTCAGCTCCTGGCCAGTGAAGTGAGGAACAGAAGTGCACAAGAATAACAATTCAAATCATCAATACAAGTTGTTTGTTTTTGAGCTAAACTTTTATACTGTGGTGGAATATGAATGGTCACAGAATCAGAGAAATGATCAGTGTTAAGCTGGTGCTTAATAAAAGTGATAAATCCTTCTTGCTTAATGTTCTTCTGGTGGATTTGTGCTTCCACTGTATCTCCACTGGTTGGAGCAATAACTGTAGAAAATACATCAGCGCATTTATGCTAATAAAAATAGTGTCCTTACCCTGATGCTGCTTTTTTTCTGTTGAGAGTTGAAAACTTGTAATAGACAAAGCTATAATACAACTGTTTAACAGTAAGAGGGAAGATGCTTTACTGTTTCTGCTACCCAACCAGCCACTACAGCAGCCGTGTAAGGCCTCCAGACTTATAACATGTGGGCATTTTCAGGAAAGACCCATATTTTGTGGCTGAACATGCCTGAACAATAGACTTCCATCACAGATCTGGATCCTCAGGCTTCGGACATCTGTGATGGAAGTCTTTCTAGCGGGAAGTGTACAGAGTGAGTATTTATATAGGACAGTAAAGGCATGTTTCAGCCCTTTCACACTATCCTGATTTTCAAACCATCCCAAAATCTTAAGGTAGGATCTTTCTATTGTAAATCCTTCTTTGTGAGGGGATGGCCAAACCGATCCACACTGCAACATAAACAGCCCATTGCCAAATTGACGTATAGTGTGTAACCATCTTTATTATGAAACAGACAAAGGAATACAGCAATGTGTGTATGATCCTTTTTAAAAAGCGATCACTTAGATGTTGAGGTAAAATTAGTAGAATTATTTTCCTTTTAAGGTGCAATGAAAACATTAAAAGTTGGGGTAAATTTCATTTATTTGTTTACACCTGGTGGCCTCCCCCAGTTATGGTCTGCCTCACCACACAAAAAAAAGATGCCCATTTAAAGTAGTGGCATCTGCCATTAGACATTGGAACAATGTTTTTATAGAATACTCAGAAAGGACTGAAAAAGACAGTTAACCAGATCAAAACCTTTGTGTGTTAGGCTAGTTACCTGAGCCTGATTAACACAGATGCATGTGTGCCAGATTGCAGCTGGGAGTGACAGGAGAGTTTACTATCCTCTTGTGCAGATTATTAAACACATACAGAGACCTGGATCAAGTCCAGTGGATCTATGTTTTTACATGACCGTTATACCCCGTTCAGATTGCCTCAAAATACCGGCTTTTTTGAAAAGGGTTTTTAGCCGGGTCTGAACACCGGCTTTCAATAGCCGGGTTGGTGCGTTTAGACTGGGTTATAAAGCCGGCTTTTTCATCAAAAAGCTGGTGTTTTCAGCTCAGTCTGAACACGCCAATTTTAAATCTCAAAAATTCTGCCCCCTGCCTAAAAAGCCTGCTTTTTAGGCAGTGGCAATCTGAACGTGGTATTAAAGAGTTGGAAGCAACAGCAACCAAAAAATAAGAATGCAAAGCTGCATCTTAGCACAACTGAATTGTACTGTAATGCAAAGTAAGATTAACGTATTGAAACCGAATGAGTTTAGAGGTGAAGAAATGCAGCTCAACGTTTTAATGGAGTTTAGAAATAAAGCTGTTTATTATTTGTGTGCAATAAGAATGTCAAAGCATTTTCCCTGCATGCAAAAAAACAAAAAAAAAACCCTAAATAAGCTACATGGTTTGCACCTTATTAACAAATTACACCTGATTATTGATCAGCTCCACTGTGTGTTCAGGAACCATACACAAAATGTGAACTGCAACTTAGGTTCTGGCCATAGGGTTTTATTTTGAAATCTGTCTAAAATAAACATTAATAAAACAAATTCAGCTATTAAGACAAAACACAGAAATTAGTTGAAGAAATGATAAGTTAGAGTTGCAATGTTCCACAGAAGGCAATTTTACAATGGACATCAGGTCTAGATTTCCTCAGCTACATTAGCGCTACCTACCAGATAATGGAGTGCTTGCCATTTTCCTGTTTTTTTGGGGTAGTTTGTGTCACAGGTCATAGAACTGTCTCACAGCAGGCTGATGGCCAAGATAATGAAACAATCCATTTGCATTCTCTATGGACTCCAGTTTAAGTATAGAGCGTGAGGCTTTTTGTGGGACACTGGTGCTAGATGCCCCAGATATGTTAGACTTACCTGTGGGAGCTTAAATACTTGAAAATGTACATAGCACACACTGGTAAAAGGGGAGCAGCTGTAGGTGTGCTATTCAATTTATTACTACACTGAACATACAGTGGGATAGAACTGAGCATTCATATTACATAAGCATCCCTTAGGTTTACATTACCTCACAAAATGATACCATAACAACAAAGGACCTGATTCAGACTTAAGGGGCTTGAAATTGAGGACAGTTACTCCTGGGACAAACCATGTTGCTTGCAGGGGAGTAATATTTCATCTGTTACAAACAGTATTAGAGCTGAGAGGTGACGTTTCCTATCCTAAGTCTAAATAACAGTATGATAGTAAAGCTGGTCAGTTGTTGTGTGTAATAAGCAATTCAAAGTTATATCCCTGCATGCAAAGAATACAATTAACTTGACTTCACCTGAAATCAACATGGATTAGCCCAGGGGTAACATTGTCCCTCTTAATTTCAAGCACTATCTTAAGTCTGAATCAGGTCAAAAGTCTCTTGAATTTAAGTGAACTAGGCAAGTTACAAGACTCCCCTAATCCCTTATACAATACTTACCTAGGTTAGCCAGTCAGCAGTGTCACTAGAACAGTATTTTTTTTCCTTATGCATCAGTGTACAAATATTGTAAGGGACATGGCATTCTAACATAATAAATGCGTTTTATTTTACAGATACAGTATAGTCTGTTACTGGGGCATTCCCTTTCCTTTGTTTCTGTGGCTAGCAGATTTCCCCAGCCTTTTATGCACCTATAAATTGATCTGAGAAACTTCCATTTTGTGTATAATAGCTACTCTGCCCCTAAGGAAACTACCAACGCAGACATTGATATTACAGCCTACACCCACAGACTGTATGCTGTCTACCTACAGTAAGTAGATACTTGAATAAAATTCAATGTTAAATATTAAAATGTATTTCAACAGAAACTCTACACCTTATATAGCCTTTTAACAAAGACAGGTTTCCTTTCATATTTTATGTTATGGTAGGGTCCTGGGAGCATAAACCTGTGTGAGCGAGATGAGTAGCCTCCTATTGAGGATACATATTTTGGAATGCAGCAGGGATATGGATGTGGTCCTGTTGCATTAAAAAAAAAAGGGCATGCACAATAACCCAGTTAGTAAAGGAGTGGTTTTCAGAATATGCAGAGCACTAAAAGCACACCTTAACAGACGTAGATTTTACTTTTCAAAATATTCAAACACAACTCAAGTTATCAAAACATCTCAAAAATAGTTTAATTCTGTAACCAAATAGTTGCTTCACAAAACAAAAAGAAAACTTACAAAGACATTCTACATAATGGGGTTAAAAAGAAATAAAGAAAAAAAAAAAAGTTAACGCATCCAAAATACCAACATGTCCACCTGTGGCCTAAGAAATCTTCTTGTATCAATTTAAGCTTTGCGATGCCCAGCAACGTGCAGCAACAAAAGCTAGCTTCCAGCTGAAGAAAGCCTCCAAGCAGTGTACTGTGAGATTGTTTGCCATGGCCTCAAAACATGCTTGTGTTAGACAAAATAATCACTGGTTTTCTCTGAAGCTGCTGGTCATGGAAAACATTGTGTTTCCAAAGACAATGTTTGAAATGCTGTTATCATCGTGATCCTATCAAGACTTCAGCACAGTACAAGGGATAGTGCTGTAAAGAAAATACTTTATAAAAAGACATATGCAAAAATATATATCTGAATAAATAAGGATCTCCTGGTGGGGTTGAAAACCAATCTGCAGATTTGCAGTTAAAACATGTGAAGTCTATCATATAATTTATAAAAACAGAAAGTAAACTGCCCACTGGAGGGTAGAACAGAGGTCAGTGAAATGCCACAGGAGTCTGCTTCTGCCTGTGAATGCTATTGCTCAGATGCAGGGATGGATTTCTTCTTGTAATACACTGGAAGACAAGAGAACACATGTTATTTGCAGGAAACAAAGGTTTGGTTACTTGTAATTTTGAAGTGGAGAAGCCAATGGAGTACAACTAGCAAAGGAAAGGGTTCTTACAGTAAGGGCAGTCAGGATGTGGAATTCACTGCCAGGGAAGGTTTTCATGGCAGTTTCACTTGATATGTTTAAGGATTAGATACATTTTTAGCAGGAAAAGACATCCAGGGTTACCAGGACCGCTAATTTAAATGAACAGTAGTGGAGCCAGGGAGAAATAGGACCATCTTGGGTCAGCAGGGATTTACAGTTTGGAAGTTGCTTCATATGGATTAACTTCAATTATAAATATAGGGATCGCAGGAGATCCATAATAGGTTAAACTTGATGAACTGGTGTCTTTTCAGCCTCTTCAACTATGTTACTATGTAAAGTCATGAAAGGAACATTTGTGTGTGTCCATAATCAGGCATGTCAGGCAAAGTTTTGTCATTAAAATGCAACTGCAGAGGGTGGGGCTGCTACAGGGCTCAGAGGAAAGGGGCATGTGTCAACCACTCCCCCTGCCCTGTGAACAAACCATTAGAGGCCAACAGCTTAAGACAGCATTCATACATGAACACATTGTAAGAAGCAGACAGCCTCTGCCAGAAGTTTTTCATGCCGCAGCCCTGACCAACCCTGTCCCACTTGGCTGCACCCAGTCCCATCCATCCTTGTAGGTCATGCTTCATACTAAATATATAGGGTATACATATCACCAAGTGTTCACCTAGTACTTACAAATTCATTCAAATGCCATTTCTTGACTTTTCCTAACACAGCGAGCAACTTTTCTCTTAAATTCACCGTTTGGATCTTCCCTCCACTCTTTCTAAAAAGAAAAAAAA
>WWET01003504.1:12127-27901 GCA_011038615.1 Limnodynastes dumerilii | reverse complement strand
CGCTGGAGGACGTCCCCTCCAGCGTCCCTACGGCGCTACTATGTTTCCATAGTAACGCCGGGCAGATGCGCATGCGCATTAGAGCATTACTAGCGACGGCGGCCGTAGCTCTGGATCAGGCCCTTTTTTCATTGATATCCATAGAATATAGCATGGGACCACATTGTGGTCTGCCAACTAATATCATCCATTTTTAAAAGGGATCAATATTGATTGAAAGGACAATAAGATAGTGTTCTGTCTTGATTTTGTCTATATGTCTTCAATTTGTGACATCTAATCTTAAGAACACTTGCACATGTTTACCTTGACCACTTGGGAGCAATGTTGCCTTTCAAAATCATCCTTCTGTGTTTGATTAAGCCTTCCTTGTTTGTTTGTTTGTTTGTTTGTTTGTTTGTTTTTAATTAACTGACTTTTTTTTTATTAAGAATTGGTGGTGGTGCAGACTGTGATTAAGACATAAATTGAGACTTTAAATGCAAGGAAAGCTGTTTCCATTGGAAGATTATTAAAATTATACATTTTTAAAGAGTAGTCTTATAATGGGGCTATAATTACCTGTTGTAAAGCTGCTTTAAGCATTAATTTCTGATATTTCAATGCAAAAAAATATGGTAAAAGAATAATTGAAGTGCTGTATCTTCAGACTGCATAGATACATACTGGACGCTCACTGAGTAATGGAGCTGAGACTTTATAATTTTCGCTTAGTGTGAAGCTTGGTTTGTAACACCAGGGCTTGGCAGTGCTGCATAAACCATTTGATTGGCTGGAGTTGTTGCTCACTAAATGCTGGTCTGACAATAGTGTCTTTGTTCATCTTTCGCCAGGGCTCATTGAGTGTTATCTGGCATCCAACAGTGTCCGGGAAGCTATGGTGATGGCCAACAATGTCTACAAAACACTGGGAACCAATGCACAGACGCTGACTCTGCTGGCAACAGTATGCTTGGAAGATCCGGTAACACAGGAAAAAGCTAAAACTCTTCTGGACAAAGCTCTTTTACAAAGGCCAGATTATATAAAGGCTGTGGTGAAAAAAGCAGAGCTACTCAGTAAGTAGTCGGGTCAGACAAATCTGATTCATGAGTGGAATACTTGATCGCACTGCACAAGGCATTAGAAGCTGACCAAAATACTAATGTTTCTTCATGTATTTCTTGGTCTGGAACTGGTGATAACTTGCCATAACAAAGATTATAAATTTTGTTGTCCATCTCTGCAAAGCCTGAGGCTCTAAACACAGAGCTGCAGAAATAATGGTAGTGGTGTGTAGGCCCTGGGAACGGTTGGTACAGCCTGCAGGCTATGCAGCAATAAGATATGTGAAGTAGCTCCTTTCATGTGTCTCACCTGTATGTTGATTAAAGTCAAAATTTCTGTTCTTGCAGGTCGTGAACAGAAGTATGAAGATGGTATAGCCCTACTGCGAAATACTCTTGCAAATCAAAGTGATTGTGTTTTGCATCGGATGCTGGGTGATTTCCTTGTTGCGGTGAACGAATTTCAAGAAGCCATGGATCAGTACAGCATTGCTTTGAGGTATCGGTAACGTGTGTGTGTGTACATAATGGATTATGTTGCCAATGTGACGTCATTCCTGTGCAATGTTTTGTACTAATTAGTGCAATGGATTAAAACTTCCTTTTTGTGTGTAGTATAAACTACCTAATTGTGTTATGCAGTGTTGTATGACCAACTTACCTTATGTCATTGGGGCAGAAACATGCGAGTTGTGATAACATTCTGACTACAATATATTTTGCAGATTGGTGGTCTAGAGCGTGTTATAGATCAGTCAGTGCTTTGGCCACCCATGTGGATCAAACTATCAGATTGTTTAGGAATTGTGCCAAACAATTCTATCACAAGGCACACAGATAAGTAACGTCTGTTTCTTCCACGCCCAATGCAGTAACATCCCATATAGTTGTGGTAAGCCAGCACTTAATAAAAATTGTCTGGTAAATTTGATTATATTCCCCAATATCTACATTTCAATAGTACTCATTATGGTAACATACTTTCATTTTATTTGATTGAGGTTTTATAGCTATTTAGAAATAAAATAACACTTACACTGGCCCCTCAAATGTTGCTCACTGCATGCTGCCTTGTTGTGAAATTATATATTTTGCAACACCCATAGTGGTCTACTTGGAAAGCAGTGTGTAATAGTGTTTTTTGTGGGGATTTTTTTGTAAGTGCAACAAACATAATAGAAATAAAAGTGATTTTTTTTCAAAGATAATAACGAAATAATAGTCTTGCAAGGTGAAATAAAATTTGTAAGAAGGTGGCAAGAAAAAGAAGATAGCCTGATAGGGTGAGAGGTTAGTTGAGTAAGTAAATTGTATTAACCTGGTAAAATGATTCTTCCATCTAAGACTTTAGAATGATGGAGCAGACAGAGATATGCGTGATAAGGAGAAGAGGGTCAAATTGAAGAAAACGTATAAGCAGTTACACAGTATGAGTTAATGTTCTGTGCAGATTACAGGATATACAGGGCACAATCCCAGCATAGAATAAATGTATGCACCACCATGCAGCAAGCACTGACATTGCAGAGCACACTGCAGCCCATTTGCATAGATTCATAATACATCCTTCCAATGGAATGTAACCAAGCTGCACACACAAGGGATGGATGGATGGATGTATGCATTCAATTTACCTATACCCAAATCATTCATATATAGTCTATAAATCAAAATATATATATATATATTTTTCTACAGTTATAACAGTTGGTAAACATGTAAAGCATACATTTTAATTGGAAAGAGAACAAAACAAGGCGTTAAAAGGAACGTTGGGGGGAGAGAAGTGTGAGGGGGATCGGTTAGATGAGAAATGACCTATTGACCGGGATACGGACTGTATTCACACCTAAGAAGCCCCAGCTTCTACTACTTGGATCTGCTTTGCATGCGTAGTAAGTCTTTTTAGCAATATACGTAATACTTGGATACGTGGATTGACCACGTGCAGTCTTTAAAGACGACATGTCGTTGATTAGGTAGGAAGAGGTGCCGAGGCAGCCTCTGGGAATTTTTAATTAGAGTGGGTGGGCGCAGGTATGTAAAGGAGCCGGGGAATTCTTAAATAGGAAAATACATACAGGAAATTAGGGAATCCCTAGAACACTCTTAAGTGCTCTAGGGTCGTAAAATCTCGTACCCTGTAAATCAGGTCTTATATGTGGAAATAGATGGCTACTGAGGGAGACAAATGAGTATACTAGAGTCATATCCCAAGATCACATTATTGGGGCCTCTATTGATCCACACTGTTTTGTGCTGCGCTGTGGGTTTGTGTATGTCAGAGAGGCTTAAGGAGTTAAAGTCTGTGTCAGGTGCCTTGTACTCCTGCCACTGAAACCGTTTCATAGTGAGGTTCTAGTGGAATATGGGACCCTTGAAGTTTCCATTGTATGGTATAATTTAATCTTACTGTAGCGAGAGGGTGGGTTAGGAGACTTGCAATAGTAGTCTTGGCGATTACTAAAATATGGTTGAAAATATAATGGTCCTGCTTGGGGACCCGCTGAGGATAAAGGTGGAGCAAGGCTATCTCTGGGGGAGGTTAGAATGTCGAAGTTAAGAACTTTGGAAGCTAACTGAGACTTGCTGCCTTAGGCACTGGATTATAGCGCATAACCAAAAATTGTGGATTGTGTCACTCACTTTACCAAATTGTCAGTTCCGTACAATAGGAGTTCAGGGGGGGGTGGACATCACCAGTCATCCACATGCCTAATCCCACATTGGGTATTATAAATGCGGTTGGCCATTAAAAAAAAACATCAATTCAGGGTTCAAATAGAGTTGCTAAAGGAACCATAGTTGCTATAGTGAGGTCCATTGTACAGGGGAATATGATGCTGTAAATTAATTTTCCCACGCTAACCTAATCTTATTTCAAGGGATGTTCCCTGAAAAATATTTATTTGATAGGTTTCTATAAATGTTTCCGTACAGCATTTTATAAAAGTTATTTTTATTTTTTTTTTTAATTATGGAGCTTTCCTTGATATGCCTTGGCCTCACCGACCTAAGGATTCATAAACATAGTTTTGTATCCACAGATCCGATTTTTCTGTGGTCAGAAACTCTGTGCAGTATGCGTGGAACCTGCTATAGGAGACCTGGTGTATCCATGTATAACAGCAATCATACAGCTAACCACTCCCCAGAGACAGACCTCCAAGACCCATACCATACCTTTATGTTTTCTAACTCTTGCCACCATAAATGGTGGCAGTTCATAAGTCTTGATCAGTACACACTCCGTTATGTCTATACTGTACATTGAGAGCCCTGTCTGATTGTGTGGCGCACCCCTGTCTGTCTGGTTGTGTGGCGCACCCCTGTCTGTCTGGTTGCGTGGCGCACCCCTGTCTGACTGATTGTGTAGCGCACCCCTGTCTGACTGATTGTGTGGCGCACCCCTGTCTGACTGATTGCGTGGCGCACCCCTGTCTGACTGATTGCGTGGCGCACCCCTGTCTGTCTGATTGTGTGGCGAACCCGTCTGACTGATTGTGTGGCGCACCCCTGTCTGTCTGATTGATTGGCGCACCCCTGTCTGTCTGATTGTGTGGCGCACCCCTGTCTGATTGGTTAGTTATTTTCTCTATGGATCCTTTTTTTTATTGATAATTTTTTTTCCTTTTGTAAAGGACCCAAATTGGCTGCTCTAAATAGAAAACTCTAATATTTGTAAAATATTATTTTCTTACCTTGTTACAGTTAAATACAATGTGTTTTATGTTCTTTCTCAGCTTGGACCCCAATGATCAGAAATCTCTGGAGGGAATGCAGAAAATGGAGAAAGAAGAGAGCCCCACTGATGCCACTCAGGAAGAAGATGTGGACGACATGGAGGGCAGTGGGGAAGAAGGAGACCTGGAAGGCAGTGACAGCGAAGCTGCCCAGTGGGCAGATCAGGAGCAGTGGTTTGGGATGCAGTAAAAAGACTGATGTGTGAGCTCTGAGTTGCAGAGTATAAAGCTGTGCCAGGTGGTTTGAGACTTCAGTTGATCACATTACATGTAGAAACTCTTGTGATATAGATCTACTTTGTGCTTCCTGCATCTGGTTTATCACACTCTGCGCAGTTTTTTGCTGTGTCTTTTTTTGGGCCGGATTCAGACTTAAGAAGGAGCTTAAAATAATGGAGGAAAGTTACTCTTGGGAAAAACCATGTTGATTTCAGGGAGAGACAAGTTAATTGCATGCAGACATATATCTTTGAATTGCTTACTGCAAACAAATACTGACCAGCTTTACTATTACGCTGTTATTTAGACTTGGGATAGGAAACATCACCTCTCAACTCTAATACTGTTTGCAACTGTTTGAAATATGACTCCCCTGCAATCAACATGGTTTAGCCCAGGAGTAACTTTCCTCTCATTTTCAAGCTCCTTCTTAAATCTGAATCAGGCCCATAATCATAACATATTCCCCAAAACTCTTGTATAATCTTTCAATGGCCACAATTACTTTAAAGAATTGTTGCTGAGGAACCACCTCTTGTGAGTGTTTGGGCTCTCCAGATTGAGGATAAGTTGGAGCTGCAAGATCTGGGTGCATCAGTACTTTCACATATTAAAAACAGAAAGTAGTCTTAAAATGCATGCACCCCGATGGGTGTGTTTTGTTTGTTTGTTTGTTTTTTTGTGGTGTATATGGTTTGTGTCTGCCTATTTTTGCATTTTATTTTATATTTTTGTTATAGTATAATACATATTCATGTATTTAGACAGGTGTAAACGGAACGAGATTGTATACAATGTATACTAAATTTGCTGTATTCCATGACGTTTCTTTTCTATTAAATAAAAGACAACATTTATAATTGTATAGTCCTCATCTGCAGTGAGAACACTATATTGAATGAGAACTAATCTTCCAATACAGCACAATAAATAATTACGTTTTGCGTATAGGTTGACTATTGCTTCATTGTTGGTTCTCTCTTGTTCTGAGTTCAGGCATTTGGCTATCATGTTTTACAAATACATTTAGCCAAAAGGTAACAATTCTACTCTGCAGCAACTACATATAGATATTTGTGTTAATACACATTCAAGCACTCATTACATTTTGCCATCCAGAGTGTTTGCCCAAACAACCCCTAGTAACGTCATAACTAACTAACCGCAGCAAGCCTGGCAAGAAGAACTGCAGTATTTCCTAAGGTCCCGCAATGATCCGTGAGCCGTATGCGACTCAAAGACCTTCTCATAATTTGAAGTCACACCGGGCACTTGCACATGCTCAGTGTCTTCCTTTCAAAACCTATACCCCTTTCACATCACTATGAAATACCCGGGATTTTCGCTAAAAACCCGGGTCTCGGCAAAATCCCGGGTATTTCGTGTAGATGTGAAAGGGGTACTTCTGGAGGACCCGTGTCAAAAGACCCGGGAATTCAACCCGGGTGAAAAGAAGGGTTATTCCCGGGTCCGACACGGGTAGGGGTGCAGTGTGAAAGGTGCTACCCGGGTTTTTCAACTCGAGTAGCACCTAACGCACTTGATTGGTGCAATTTTTTTTACTGTTGCCCTGGCAATAAGTGTTTCCAGAGCAACGGTAAACAAATTACGCTGTCTGATGACGACAGGGCAGACCCAGGTCTCTGAATTTCCCTGGTCTGCCCTGCAGTGTGAAACGGGGTCTGTGACCCTGGGATCCTCTGCTGCCCCGGCAATATCCCGGGTCTGTGAATTATTACTCAGGTAATCTCCTTTGTTGTTTCGGCCTGCATCCAGCAAATCTCCTTTGCAGTTCCAGTTTGCACTTAGGGTTTGATCCCATATGGGTTCCATTTGGGTAGTCCTGCTCATTAGCAATGTCAGAGTACATCAAGTAAACTTTAGAGAAGGGATATATATCTATCCTTCAACATATCCTGAAGGTGCTGTGTTATTTTTTGTTAAGAAAACATATGGAGTGGTTAAAGCACTCTGACAACTATTGTGACCTAAATAAATCACTGTTACCCTTTTATTATTTTTTTATTATTCGACTCTGTAATGGGAGCCAAATTCTTCACTAATCCTGGGTCTGTGAACCCGGGATATTGCCGGGGCGGTGATCTGAAAGGGGTATTAGAAATTTTTTGAGACTGGTCATTGGGTAAATTGGGCTTTTTTCCCAACTGATTAATGGTGTTCCTTATTCATATATATGAACAGTGAACACCATTGGTTATTCAGTGGGCAAAATATATTATATATGTATTTCTTTATCTACTTCATGTATTTTTAAATATCTTGGTGTGTGTGTTTGTATATATAAGTATGATGTATTTTGTGCAGAGGAAGCATCCTTTGGAAGTAAGGTATTGCTTGTAGTAAAGACAGATGGGGACTTCCCCTCCCTACGTACCAGTATCTGGCAGTGTCCGTCCAGACAGGACTTACTGTTAAATCCGATTCTCTGCTTTTGTTATGTGGATTGTTGATTGTTTGGAATGTATCCTTTCTTATTTAGTTTTGTGAGGTTCATCTCTCTTAGGGTATACATACAGAGGAAGAAAGTCTGTAGGCCAACTATTTAAGTGCTTGCTCCTGGTTAGCCCTGCCTATACCCAGTGTCAAGCAATGTGCCCAAGATGGATTCAGGGAAACTGATTTTTGTGGTGAACACAAATATTTCTTTGTTTTTGTTTTTTTACCACATAGCATGAATACATATGTATTGTGCAGTGAATTGAAAACTCCTAAGCCCATACACATTTTCTAATGGGATGCAGTTGCCGGTACAAAGGGCCTGTTTTAGACAATGATATTAAGCTTTCAGCTGTACCATTGGCAACTACTTTTTTATTGTGACAATATAAATTCTGGAATTGGTTCCATGTCGAATGGCCTTACTTCGACAAGGTACCTGTTCTTGTTAGGGTTAGGCTTTGGGACAAAAAGGTATAGGGCTATGATCCAGAAAAGGGAGAGTTAAGGGTAGGATGCAGGATGACTAGGGTTAAGGTTAGGCTGCAAAATGTGTATAATGTCTTTAATAGCCTTGCCCTGCTTGCACTTTTATCAGAAGAAGAAATTCTGCTGAAATTGCACCTGTGTGTATGGAGAGTTCATACTCTGGAAGACGGACACTCACTAACGGTGGAGCCAGCTTTATCCATCTAAAACAATCGGATGGCTAACATCTTTATACAGGTGGTGTTTGGTACCTTTCAAGAACATCAAAGGTACTGACCCTCCTGTAAGTTTGCATACTTACTACCTTTGAAACTGTGTGTTATAGAATGACTGCAATCAAGTACCGCTATTCAGTAGTGATGTTTGGTACCATATTCACTGTAGGTACTTAGTCGCTACTGTTTTTATTACACTGTTTCTACATGAGACTACTGATGAGCAATTTTGCACAACTGTCTGCACAAGTATCATCTCAGTTGATTCTGGATCAAAACTGCTCTTATTTGAGCCGTGCTGCACAGCATGCATGTGAAACTTTTTGTTGTGGGACAGTTTTTTGTCAGTTACATAAGCGAATCGTCTACTCAGCTAAGTCTTAAATTTTAATACGGTGTCTGTACACTGATCCTTTGGAATAATTTCACATTATCTTTTTTGGATCCATCATAGCCACCTTTCGGCTGTCATTCACAACAGAATTATCCAATCCCATATGGTGATATGTCTATTTTGATACATCTATTGCATATTTTGTGTTATGGTTTTTAGTGTGTATTTTTGCTCAATAAATTAATTTTAGTTTCTCTAGCCGAGAGTGTTTGTTCTAACGCACTATTATAATCTTTGTTCTCTTTTGGATAAAGGCTTATTAATTAACTCCCATCAGTAACAAGAAAACACAGGCTGCGCTTCTAATTCAATATATATTATTAACTCCTGCTATTTTTAAATATAAAGCTATTTTGAATGTACCTATTTGCTATAGGGGTTTAGGGTGCTAATTCAGTTCATTTAAACCACCTGTAGCGATAATATATAGCAATTGGTGTACTTTCTTTTGTTTTGTGCCAGAATTGCTCACTTTCTACTTTGAGGATTTAGTTGATTGCATATTTAACTCAGGAAAAAGTAGTTTATGTGCATTGTAACCTTTAGAGTACTGTATTTAATCACTGCAGGAGTTTGAACATGCTCTTCTAAGAATATTTTTGTCAACTTACTAAACAGCTACTTAGTAGGGAACATTTTAGTTTTGCATTTTTGGTGTAACACCAACTATTGCACAGACAAAGTGGTATTTTAACCAACAGGTTACTACATAAAAAAAATATATATATAGATAGATATATATATCTCTATATCTATCTCTACATGGTTACCTGGTTTATTGTAGGGATGACATACAGGTACAATGGCACTCAAGTGGTATGCTGGGCAGGGCTGGACTAGAGCTGGTAGGTGAATGTCCAAAGAACAATGGATCAGGACCGGACTATACTGGACTGGAGCACATAAGTAAATGTCCAGACAACAGCAGACCAGGACCGGACTAGAATGCAGGAACAGGCTGAACCGGACTGGAATGCAGGAACAGGCTGAACCGGACTGGAATGCAGGAACAGGCTGGACCGGACTGGGAGTAGTGGTGCAGGTAATGCTGGATGCAAGGCAGACTTGATTGAAGAAGCACCTCTGCTAGGATGAACAAGGTAGAACTGCTAGAGAACTGGACAGGCTAGGCAAATCTGGGCTTGAGTAGTTAGCAGAGCAGCTGCACAGAGAACCAGGCCCCTCTGAATTACAAAGTTGTTCTGGCAATGCATGGACTGTGCACAGGGTTTAAATAGCCTGCCCAGTGCACAGATTGGCTGGAGGAATCGTGTGCTACAGAGGAGTATCTAAGTGGCTGTTGGGAATTACCTGACAGGAGGCAAGATGGCGACGCCCATGCACTAGAGAGGTAATGGAGCAGATACCTAATCCCAGACACAAACAAGCACACATGATGTAATGGAGACTGTGCAGGAAACTGACACTATTGGGAGTGGCACCTCTGGAGGGCTGGAAAAGCTGCTGACAGATGACTCCTGACATGGTAAGTTCAGCGGCGTGTGCCACTGCGCGTGACACCCATATTACATGGGAGTGACTGTCTTGCATCACCTCCTGCTCCCTGACGTCCTCCCAGTGAGTTTCTGGGCAAAAAGTGGGAGGATGCAGGGAAACAGGCTCTCTGCTCTTTAGTCTCTCTCTCTCTTTACCAGGGCTCTGCTTCAGCTTAGCTCAGCATTGCATGCACAGCACAATAAAAAGTATATTATAGCCTGCTCAGTGTGCCTTCAGACTACTCGCTGTGTCCAGGGACGGTGCTTGATTGTTCAGCAGCCCCCCCCTCCTGGAATGTTAAATTTGCGCCCAGATGCACTGTGTGTACTAACGCACAGCGTATCGGCATGCACTCCCCCTGACACTCCCCCTGTGGTCGGCGTTAATACACACTGTTACACCGGCTGAAGCCTACCCTAACAATGTGTAAATACGCCGTCCACAGGAGCGTAAGTGTCCTAACCCGCCCTCATTAGCTTACCTGCCCGCGCCTTCCTTGCCTAACTTGTGTAGTTACGGCGAGAAACGCAACCCTTGCCGAAACTACGCAACAGGGACGCCCGATCCTAAGGAACAGGTTTCCCTAACTACGCAGGGCAACATCTGCCCGGTGCATGTGCAGATCGGCAGAAATGCGGAAGTCTGGATCAGGCCCCTAGTCTCCAATATACAATTTCCACTTCATACTAAAACCGCCAAACACTACAGATTGTATATCTTATAAGTAATGTGTCTCTAGCCCCCAGTATTCCCGATCATGTCTCCCCAGCTCTCAGTATCCCTCATCATGTGTCTCCAGCTCTCCGTATTCCCAATCATGTCACTCCAGCCCCCCAGTATTCACAATTGTGTCTACAGCCCCCCAGTATTTACAATTATGTGTCTCCAGCCCCCCAGTATTCACAATTATGTGTCTCCAGCCCCCCAGTCTCCCCAATCATGTGACTCCAGCCTCCAATATCAACTATCATGTCACTCCAGCCCCCAGTATTCCCATCATGTGTCTCTAACCCCAAGTATTCCCCATCATGTGTCTCCAGCTGCCAGTATTCCCAGTCATGTCACTGCAGCTTCCAATATTCCCATTTTGACTCCTGTATTTACTTACCTTTGAAGTCTTCCCTCCTTTGATTTGAATGATGCTGGTGTGACCTTAGGTCACTCCAGAGTCATTCAGAGATTGAACAGCAGGGGGAGGTGCTGGTTCCCTCTGCCTGTGCCTGTCACCTGGAGCCTGGCACTCAATGTTGCAGCCTAGTCAGACTATTGGTTAATCAGGGCCTGGGGTTAGGGTAATGGAAGGGGAGGGTTTGGGTAATGTAAGGGGAGGGAAGGGGTTAGGATTAGGACAATAATTGAGGTTACATTAATACTCACCATTTGCTGCTGCATCTACCTTCTTCGGTGGATCAATTGCTTCTCTTTGGCAAGGCAGAACCAATCGATTTCAACTGGCTGGGAGAAAACGACCATTGCAAAAAAGTTTTGGTATATGGGAAAGCTTTATTGACTCCTTACTCAGACACAGCACTAACCAGCAGATGTTTTGGACACACTTGCTGGTATGAAACTAGAAGATATGATAATTTCACCCTTTATGAATAACAAATAACTGATTTACAGAATGCTGTGTTACTATTTTGTATGGCCGTGACCAGGTATCCCCCTCTTTCTTTTTACACCTTTACTTATATATGTTATTATCGTGCATGTTATTATTAAGTAATGCGTCTCATAGATATTGAAGTATTGCTGGATTATGTCTAGAATAATTGCAACTATACTCTGTATAAAGGAAAGAACCAAAATCATAAAATTGATTAATCAAATGGGTTTTTTTGTATTGTTTTTTAAAATAAATGTAAAACTTTTAGTATGTGTTGTAGTCTGACCGAGTCTCGGTATAAACATACAGAGGACACAACATGATTTTGCATATAGCACACATTTACTGGACATATATATTTTTAAGCTGATATTTAGGGTTGAGCTAGGATACACTCGCTCTTTATTCTAATTCTGTCAGCAGACATTTAAATTTGCCTCCCACTGTAAAATAAAATGGTTTTGTGAAGGTGCTGCTTGCTTTTTTTTGGCATTTATTCTTGTCTTTTAACCAACCCTGAAAGTGGCCCTTCCTCTGAGGCTATAAATAGACAAAACTTTTCTTTCGGACAAATGTTCCATAATTTCAGATTGATTTTTATCCTTAATCCTGAAATTGAAAGATATTTATAAACTAACTTTATGCGAGATATAGCGTGATGGCTATTGTGTGCACTAAGAAGTACTTCTGAGTCTATAATAGGAAACAGGTTCTGTATTCCTGTAGCTAGATACAATATGAAACAAATGTGCTGTAAAAAAGTGACTTCTAACAGGTCAGATTGCACATTCATTGTAACACTGATGTATAAATGTATTCTCTGTGTGGTAGTAGGCATTGTCTTACTGCATATGAATTGTTCAATGATAGCTGCTATATTTAGGTAATATGTATCTCATTCTCAGTTATTTCAAAATACTGTTATACCATTATGCAGCAGTTAGCAAAAGTCTTCTCCTGTTAGACCAATGAAAGTATTCAGTGTGCATCTATGCATCTAATATAAAGGAATTTTTAAACAAAATGTTGGACTCATCCTAAGGCTACAATGTGTTAAAAAAAACTAACTTATTGCAGGAATTATAGACCATGCTAATTTAATGCAATTGGTTGTAGCTAGTTATGTAGTTGGGTGAAGGTATGAATAAATGATGATATTGTAGCTAATATCAGACAGACCATTTTTGTGTGTGTCCTGAAAACAATATCATAATAGATCAATATACAAAATGTCGATAATTGAGGTCTGAGCACTAGTTAAATGGTCATTCTCCATTCCTTTCTTCAACTCAAAACCCATTGGTCTTTGGTCCACTCCACTTCCTTTTATTAAATTATTTTTAATATTATAATTTTTTATTTATCGGATTCATGGACCTGATAATTCAGCTCTTAATAGGTATGGTGCATGTGCAGTACCTATACTTCCGCAAAAAAAAACAGCTACCCGATGTGGTGACCACCCACTATGCATTCTACATACACATGGGGAGTGTGCTTAGGCATATATGCATATGACTGGTTGATAACCCTGGAGATAGAGTAATCATAACAAATGAGATTTATTACATTCCTGTTCCTTTCTTGGATTGTGTCATGTGCTTTAGATACATCCCCTGCTGACAGAGAACAAAATCTCCCTACATTCAGTGGGGGGGAGGAGCCCCTAAAGGAGCAGTTACAAAGCAGTTACAAAATGGCTGTAGAGAGCGTGATAAGATGATGCTGTAGCCTGTAGAAGACTCAGAAAGGCTCACAGGGAGTCCCCTGCATTCAGAGGGAGACAGAGGGATTAAAGAGAGAGAGAAAGAGAGAGAGAGAGAGAGAGAGACCCTGAGAGAGCAGAAGACTTTGCAGTGGAGAGTGGGAGAACCATATTGAACACATTTGCTGGAGACTAGTGGGGATAATGGTTACCATGGTTACCTTGTTATTGATGTACATGGACTGAGAAATTTTGTCACTAGTCAGGTGGGGAAACCTGAAGAATATTTTCTAATACTCTTTTCCAGAACTAGGATATAGTAACAAGGATGTAGTGTAGAGAAAGATAGTTAGGTGTTAAAGGCAGTGTAATGAGGTATTGAGTTCAATGTATATTGCTAATGAGAAGTATTGTGATACTGCAAAATTACAATTAAAGGGGTTAGAGGTGTGGTCCCTGATTCAGCGTTTAAGTGGATCTGTAGCTTTAGATCCACTCTACAGCCTATAGCAGCAGAAACATGAAACTCTGAGAAGCACGTAGCAAAAACGGGCAGTTGCTTAATACCTGCAGCTGGAGCTGTAAAAGCTTCAGACGTGGGTTATTGTGGCACAGCCTAAACAAAGATTTCGAGTTTTACAATTTTTTTGTTCAATACATCTTTAAAAACAACCCCCCCCACCTACCGATATAAAAAAATCAACCCCAAATAAAACAATTATAGGGCATACTGATTATTGTAGTACAAGCACCAGCATGCCCAAGGACATGAGGACATGCTGGCGCTTGGAGAAACTACAAGTGAGATAATGTCCTGCCATCCATTGCTCACTGCAGCCTGTAATGTCCCCAGTAGTAATTGAATAAAATAAAGGGCCAGGCCATTACAGTTAAAGATATAATTGCGTTAGATACAGTAAAAAATATTAAAATCATACTTTCCTGTTTTGATGGGATCAACATCTGTAATCAGGGCCAGTGGCACCCGGTAAGCGGGATAAGCGGAGGGGGCATCACGCCACGCCACAATCTCCCGCTGGTCCCGCCGTCAGTGGGAAAAAATAAACATGAGGTAACTTACTTAATATGCCAGCGCTGCCCCTGGCACCCAGCATCCTCCGTCTTTTGTCCTGACTCGTCCCTGCTCCCTGCTCACTAAATGTCAGGAATGACGTCATCATGGCTGACATTTTAGTGAGGAGCCAGGACAGAAGAAAGAAGCAGGACAAAGCGAAGGCTGAAGAAGGGCAGGGAGAACAAAGAGAAGAATGAAGGTAAGTAATGACACAAGCAGTGTGATGATTATAAAAGGGGGCACAAGCTCTCTGATTTTAAATGGGAGTACAAGCAATGTAATTATAAAAGGGGCCACAAGCAGTTTGATTATTATATTAGATATTAGAATATTATAATATACAAATACAAATTAATATAATAATTATATTCATTTGTATTACTCACTTTATTAATTTTTATTTTATGATTTGTATTAAAAGAAAAAAGCCCTTTAAACCCTTTATTAAATTAACTAATTTTTTATTAAAGAGGAGGGCGCCAGACATGCTAACACCGGCTGTTTGTAATGGATCCCATTTTGTAAGCGTTTAATCCTTAGGAACTGTTGTGAAAAAAAAAATCCCGGATATGAATGCCGTGACACATGTCCTGCTGACACATCCCGCTACTAGTGACAGTTCTGCAGGCCCTCCAACATGACCCATTCCATTAGGTACAATTTATTCTGCTCCTAAGCTTCCAACTGTCACTCACCTGGTTTAAATGAATGAACTGATATTTAAAAAACTATTTGCCTCTTCAGAAAATGAGGTTAACATAGTAACTGCCAGTAAAAAAACTGAGGAGCAGAGTATTTTGTACCTAATGGACATACCCTCATGTTGGAGGGTATGGGTCTGCTGGCACTGTGTTCTATTTATAACCTCTGTCAGTGTGGGAACATTCTCTGTTGCACACATCTTTCTGCTCTTGCTCCCATTGTGAGCATGTATAATAAGTGAGACAGTGCTTGAATTGAGCTGGTAAGCGGCGGTATGGCAAAGCGGCACTTCTAAAGCACTGACTGTGAGACAGCTCTGAGTAAGAATACAGTTGCTCATAGAATTGTAAGATTCCAAGAGCGGCTGTATTTTTACTCAGAGCGGTCTCACAGAGGACTGCTGACAGACCACTACCGCCCGTTGACAGAGCTGGCTGTCGCAGCTCTGGTTAGTAGACGCAAGCGTGACCTAAGGTCACGTGAGCGTCTTTAGTCTCCAGAGCGCGCCCCGCGGAGGAGAGAGCCGGAAGACACAGGAAAGGTAAGTTTATTCGTTGGTTTAAAAAGTTGTTTGGGAATGGGTATTTATAATGGGGGATTGGGAAGCTGGACTGGAAAAGGGCAAT
>WWET01003503.1:121565-137874 GCA_011038615.1 Limnodynastes dumerilii | reverse complement strand
GCCCCTTCCTTACGCTGGCTGAAGGCTACCCTAACTTCAGCCGGCGTAAGGAAGGGGCCATACGCTCGCACAGGAGTGTATGGCTGCTTAGCACACCCTCCCTCATTTAACTAGATCCCCCCCGCCCACCTACACTAACCTGAACGTAGGGACGCTTGGGGACGTCCCCTCCAGCGTCCCTATGGCGCTGCTACGGACGCCCGATCCAGGATCGGGTGTTGTCGTAGCAACGCCGGGCAACATCTGCCTGGCGCATGCGCAGATCGGCTGAAAAGCTCTGGATCAGGCCCATAATGTATTTTGATGGTTATTTCTTGCTTAAGTGTGTAATTGCGATATGTAAATGTACTATGATCTCATAGTGTAAAACTGTTAACAATTTGGGTCTTATCTAATTTCTCTTAAAGAAAGTTGTTGATATTATTGAATTCAGTAATATACTCTAAAGGTAAAAGTTTATTTCATTTACATAGGATATTTAGCTTATGGTAGAACTTGTTAGTAAAGTTTCATGGTAAAGTAATTTTATTATTATCTCTCTGCCACTGTATTTACAGGTTTAATTGTATTTCTGATTTTACAGAAAAGAAAAATTGTTTATTTTATTCTTGCAGAAAAGTAAAAAATTTATATTTATTCACATTTACATTGTTGTCTGCCTCTTTCTCTATCAGTTTAATCGCCAGTGTCTACTATGGGTATTTTAGATACCTTTTCCTTAGAAATGTTACAATAATCTGGTGCCGAGGTAAAGCTTACATCATCATATAAATTATAGTTTAGTTAGTGACCACCGTTAGCATCTATTTACAACTTTACCGCAAATACAACAGCAGTTGAGTTGGTTCACATTTGGATATTCCTGGTTTAGCTTAGATAGAGGTGGGTTGGCCATACAATTGCATTTGTAGCGCGAGTTTTAGCTTTTAAACGGACTGTCACAAATATCTTTGAGTTACTAATTTTGGAGATTGTGGTAATTGTAAACTGCAAGACAGTCATTCACAACTACACTGTACCCTGACCTGTACTGTAAACATTTTATTCAGAAACCATTTACATGTAATGACAAATAACCCTTTACAACAATTGTGAGTCCCTGCTGCGATGGATCACATTGCGAAAGTTGCTTTCTGTCTGTCCCTTTTTCAAATAAGAGCCATCGCAGAATTTTTTTATGAATCTGTAAGTATGGAAAATCCGCTGCCGGACTACCAGAGAGGTGAGTAACACTGGGGGGGAGACTTGGGGTTAGGCTGTGGGGGGGAGACTTAGGGTTTGGCTGTGGGGGGGAGGAAGTGTGACTTAGGGTTAGGGTTAGGGATTGTGGTTGTTCACCTTAGGCATAAGCAATTGATATCCCAGCCAGTTCGCAACGGGAACCCATACTCCTTTACTACATAACTTGCTTGGCAGAATGAATCCATATAAAGATTAGTGTTGTGAAAAAAACAGCAGTTTCCATACTGTTTGGACTAGCATCCAGAGAAAACTGGATTCCATGATTGGCTTGGTTTGCACTGGCCATTTGAAAATTATCTCAGTGCTCCAATGGGTTCTGTCTTGCAAAACACTTAAAGATTTTCTAAACAGACAACTAGAACAGATTTCATACCCATGCGGGCAGGGCAAAATGTACTAGCAGCCTTAACAATTCAGTCACCTAATCCTCCATGTGCTTACCTTTTGGCATTCCTTCAGATGCTGTTTGAAATGCTATGCTTCAAATATAAGAAAATAGAAGTACATTTTATTGCTACATGAAAAATGAATATTTTCTACTTACCTGAATGTTATTCTTAATACCAAGGCAAGTCATATTTTTTTATTCACTTTCAGCTGTTTTTGACTAGTTGATCATTTATTACTCGACTAGTAAAAGGCATGTCAAAATGACAGAAAAAAATATTCCCCATCATGTGTCTCCAGCCTCTCCAGTTTTCCCTATTCAAGCCATTCCAGCTCTCAGTATTCCCCATCATCGACCTGATTTACAGATCAGAAAGCATTAAAACCTAACTTAAAATGCCCTCCCACACCACCTCCACCTTATTTTACGAACCTAGGGCACTTAAAAATGGGCTTCTCTAAGCCAGGGGTGCCAGCCAAAGGTGGGCGCCGCCCAGCGGTGCAATTCGTGGCTAGATAGTGTCGCCTACTAGGACCATTTTAGCGCTGCTGGTCTGGAGTCCAACTGCGGCTGGATGCTAAAATGAGGGCTGGCTGGTTGCTATGCTCCAGGCTCCCAGGTTTTCTTACCTTAAAGGCTGTATCCTCCAAGTGGGACTGCGGCTAGAATATGAAGTCCCGCGGTGGCCGAGACTGGGAAATTAAATCCTGTGGTCACAGAGAAGCCTATGTCTGCAAGGCGATCCACATGTTATTTGCTTACATATTCCTGCTAATTACAGCTAAGGCAATCATCCCCATGGCTCCATGCACTTTATCAGGGTATGGACTGTCCTGAGGATCATTTAGCTTCAAAGAGAAAATAAATATAGTGGACCGCACTCAGAGTTTGTTTATCATTTATCTAATGGATATATCAATAAAATCCTTTTGTGATCTTTATTTTTCATTGAGATTTCTATTATCTGAGATTGTGCTACCACCCGGGATGGCATATATAACCAAAACAGGAGAAAAAGAGAAAAAGAAACCCCTATGGTAGAGCACCAACCATAATAAGCATAATGGAAAATTATTAAAAAATATATCAATTTTTATTAAGTATTATTAAAATATTGTAGAACCTATAGAGCGAAAAATAAAAACTAGAGAGTAGAAGTGAGAAAGATCAGGAAATGGTGTTTAAAATAAAGAATACCCTGTGCACCCTCCTAATATAATTATATGGTTAAATAAACCTTCTTTGGTCTGTAGTAGAAATTATTATACAAGAGACTACACGTATATATTATGGTAGCTATAATTAACACTACTGCTCCTCCAATATCAAATAATGTATAATATCTTCAAAGAGCAGAATAAACCGACCAAGCCTATTTCCCTAAATCAACAGTCCAAGGTAACACTATATAACATTGAATAAAATACCAAAATTAAGAGATGTGAGCTGGGAAAGGGGGGGAAATGTGGATACCAATTACTCAAAAGAGTAAACACCTTGAATATGGCTTCAGGCCTGGATGTGTCTGCTCCCATAATGCCTAGTTATCTGGGAGCATATGTTTCTATTGGTCTTGCAATGTGTATTTTCCCTTGACTCAAATAAAAGACTTCCTGTACTTACAACTTCCTTTTATTTTGTATCTCTTCTGCCATTCTCTTGTTCAGTGTATTTTTCCAACATGGCGTAGGGCCCATTGGTAGATCCTTTGGATTTCTGTAGGTGTCAGCAGTATTGGAAATGTAATTAATTCCAGAGAACTGTATTTAACCAGGTTGATGGTTTATTGGTAGAACAGGAATAGTATGCACAAAGGATGAGCACTCAGTAGCTCTGCAGACACCACAGAGGTTATAGGTTATGCAGGTGCAACAAGCAGCAGGCACTGTACTTCAACAATGTTCACACTCTCTAAGGAGCTAGGAGGTGCACGTGCAATATGCTATAGACCAGCGGTTCTCAGCCTTTTTTCGGGGAGTACCAGTTACCCACTATGGAATCAGGTCAAGTACCACTTTGCAGATCATGTAGACACATATACGTATTTCTTTTTTTTCCTTGCATATTTTGCAGTGGTTTGTAAGTACATTTACTACATAATCTTAGCTCTCTAAATACTTTAAGCAAAAGTTTAAAGTAAAAGTACAGCTACTACCTCCTGACAAGCTTGTCCAGTTGCCCTGAGTACCACCAGACAGTGGTCTGAGTACCAGCAGATAGTGGTCCTAGAACCATCAAACATTTTTAGCTCACATGTCAGCATCCATAGACAGTTGGGGTGACGAACTAGCTGATATGGTAGGCACCAGAAAAGACTGACAAACTGACTTCTTATGTATCGGTCAACACTTCCAAACTTTGTAGGGTTTACTCTAAAAGCTTTTGTCAGTATATCGTCAAATTGTTGCCATTACCAGCCTTCACCTACCTCACCTCAAAGCCCTAGTTACTATAAATGATTTGGTTATGTCCCACAAGAAAAATAAAATCCCTGCAAGTGATTTACTTAAGGATATCTTCGAGACCCCAGCCCTCTAATGTGCAGTGGCCACAAGTGTGCTCTCTGTTCTGTGTGTAGGTCATGTGTACTCTCTTTATTGTGTTAACCAGTGTGCTTTCTTTCTCCTCAGTGTCTCCAACCCCCATTCTCTTTCACGTCCCCTGGTGTCTCTTTAACTTCCATCCACTCTTGTCCTTTGTGTCTCCAACCCTCAACCTGTGTCTCTTCAATTGCCATATTCTCTGCATCTACAAAACTTTTATGTCCCTTCATGTCTCTCTAACCACCAACCTCTCTCCCTGTTCTTCTAACCCACCCCCTCTGTCTGTTTCTCTCCAACCCATACTCCACTTCCCCTGTATCTCCTTCTCTTACCATTTTTTTTCCTCCTGTGTCTTCCCTCTCCCTTTGGCTTCACAGTACCAGTTTTGCAGCAGGATAGTGGGCCTGATCCAGGTCGTTCTACTTACGCATGTGACCCTAAGTTACGCACTAATATGGGTAATGCACTCCCCCTGACACTCCCCTTGCATGCACGTAACTTAGCTGACTTACGTGTTTATAACACCACTTTTCCTTGCGTATCTCTGGTCGTACATAGCGCTTTGGCGTATGTAAGTGCCTAACCCAGCCAATACTGTACAATTTAAATGACTCCCCCTACACACAATGTATATTTTTAGCTTGAGTAGGGATGTCACGTCCTATCATATGGAGCTAAGTCCAAGTTATGTATGATCAGAGTTGTGATAAGTAACATCTGACGCACGCTTGTGCAGTGCGTTCCCACAGTTAGATTTATGCATGCCGTGTCTGTAAATTGCCTGTCGTTATTAAGTCTGAATCAGGCCCAGTGTCTATATTTGACACCTGAAGTTCTGTGTCACAATAGTATTGTGCTGCTAACAGCAGCTGAAGAGTAAAGGTAAAAGATGAAGAGGCACATGGCCTGACCTTAATGTTTTTTGCAGCTGTGGGTCAGGAAATGCGATGCTTTGTCAGCTGCATTCAAGGCATCCTGTGGGAAGGTACTAGTTGTACGGGATGCACAAAAATGCTGTTTCAGACAGCTTAAAGCCAATTTTCATCTGTCTCTATTTCAATATCGCTAATTATAAAATGACTTACCCATTCATTCATTCGGAAACTTCGGCCGCAGAGTATTGGGGTTAGGCTGTAGGGAGGGGAGTCTTAGGGTTAGGCTCTGGAGAAGGGAATCTTAGGGTCAAGCTGCGGGGAGGGGGGTTAAGGACAGGCTGCGGAGAAGAGATAGTTAGGGTAATGGAAGGGGAGGGATAGGGTTATAGTAATGGAAGGGTAAGAATTAGGATAATGGTTGGGGGTAGGATAAATACTTATCTCTCGCCGCTGCAGATTCATCTTCTTGATCTTCAATTGCAATCAATACCAATTGATAGCAGAGCCAATTCAAAATTGGCTGGTATAAAACGGTCCTGTTATTACCACCGGCCCACTAGTTGTACCACTCTTGGTACAGCCCTGTGAATTACCCTTTTCTTCCCCTAAAGCCTTATACTGCAATACCCTTCAGCCAGTACCATTTATATTGGACTATAAAAACAACCAATAGCACTTTTTTATCCAGTAACTTTCACACTGAAGCAATAATTTACTTTAATCTATATGCAGCATTTCAATTTCATCATTTAATTACTAAAAAGTTGAGTTTTTTCTAGATAAAAGAAATGTATGCTTTAAGGATGAAATATAATAAGACAGTGTAAAGTACAATCCATCTGTAAAATGCTTTTTGTTTCATGCTGGGGAATTGCAAATAGTACCAAAATGTGTTAGCCTAATGTAATCATTAAAATGGCAACTTTTAATCGGTAAAGTGCTGATCCATAATAATAAATGCAGACTTGTAACTAGCAATTGTTCATTATTATGTTCCATGTGCGTTAGCAATCTTATCCTGCTCTAAAAAGTCTGCTTTTTATTTGCTTGTGATATTACCAGTCACGTATTAAGAATGAATAGTGAAAAACATTTTTGGAAACAAAAAATGGGAACAATAATGCAATCACTTTCTGGGAAATTCAAATATGACAGCTACTATACCAGTCTAACCTTTTCTAAGTTACATTATTATTAGACTGGAGCTATTAAACAAAAAGAGACTAGGTACACAATATTGGTATCTTAATAAACCTTATATAGTGCACACCTTGTTAAAGAGACAGAAGCAGCTATCACTAACTGCGTGATTGGAGTCAACGGAGATACTGTAACCGAGTGCACCGGCTGATCTCCGAGTGAAGACTCCGGTATCTGTTTAGTAGAAATTTTCTCTTCATTCATGTTTTGGAGCCTTCTGCCCGGTAATGTCCGTATCCAGCTAGGGAGCGTGAGAGACTGGAAGTGCGAAGCGTCGGTCGTGAGACCACTAGTCATTTCATTAGAGCTAGACTCCATCCATGTGATGTTTATAGATAAGCTGAGGCAGTTGGTGTTTGTTCTGATATCCTTTTTTGAGAACTGTATGTTCACCATATATTGTTATATATATTTACTTTGATGGATATGCAGGTGCTGCTAATATCGGAGGAAACACTAGAATTTTTATGTATTTTAACTGGTTTCATTAAAAATTAACCTTTTTATTTGGTGATAGCTGCTTCTGTCTCTTCAATTAGGTCAACAGGCAAGACACCCCATGGTCTCCTGCTCACAGGCTCCCAACGTATCGGTAAGCTCCGCTTCCAGTAGTATTTAGGTTTTCACGTCCCTTGTTGCCTTCCAGTGAATGGTTATAAATATTTCTGGATTACCTCCTGAGCTCCTCAGCACTGAAACCTCTTAAGGGTGGCCAACCCAAATAGGATAAAGTGCTGGATGTCCGTGCAATAAGCTGGTCACAAGTGCTGCTGCAATAGTTTAGTGGGAGTCGATAAGGCTGTGGCTTACGCATTTCATCCATAGCAGTGAACTTTTTCAAAGCTGAAATCAGCTGTGGATGAAAACGCCAATTAACCTACCAGCATGTTTTTGGCGTGTGTAAGGAAACCCATGCAGACACGGGGAGAACATACAAACTCAACACAGATAAGGCCTAGTCTGGGAATCATACTCATGACTTCAGTGCTGTGTGACACAAGTGCTACTCACTGAGCAGCCATGTTGTCCCATTGGCTCTCAGTTCAGTATCAGTTCAGGTGTTTCTTTCCAAAGTCTTTACTGAACAGCTCATGTGGGGAAAGCATTACCTACCAATAATATTACTTATTGTTTGTACATTATTTGTACCTAATGTCTGCTATTATGCTGCATTTTGTGTAGAAGGGGTCTTTCGAAATCATGTTTGGTTGGATATTTTAATAAATAATAGAGTGCTGGTACATATAGGTCAATACTTAGAATAGATGCACAAAGGCTAACAAAACCCTAAAACAGTAATCAAAATCACGTGCAAATAGCAAAATATAAATAAATATTTAAAAACTTAGAATGGATACTCAAAGGCTAACGAAACCCTAAAAATAGTGATCATAACCACGTGCAAATAGCAACATATAAATAAATATATAACAAATCAGATGCTGCGACTGGATGGACAAAATTCTGTAATGTTAATCCAAAAAAAATTATAATGATCCTAAGAATGATTTTAAGATATATAGAAAAAACTGGATGCTGCAGCTGGAAATTCCTAAAACTGATCGGACAGGGTTCTATAATACCTATATGGATACAGTATTAGTCCCCAGATTTGGTTTTAAAAACGTCCAAAGAAAAGTCTATCCCAAAAAAAGACTGGATGCTGCTTTAAAATATCAAAGACGCAAATATATCCTAAAAATACTTTCCAAAGCTTACAGTTTGGTGGATTTCAATGGTGCAGCTGCGGAAAAACTCTATCCGTTCCACGTGTAGCAATGAACAGTATACGGCCTCTCAGAGTTCAGGCTTTCTATCTGTGCTCGCTTCACTGAGCCGCGGCTACAGTCTATGATCTCAGAATCAGCGTCTCCACTTATCGTGTTCCCTCCGTTATAAACAGCATAAAGAAAAAAGAAAGTGGAGAATCTCCAATGTGTAAAACCGATTTACATTTATTAATACAATTAGAAAAACAATGAATAATAAAAAGGTAAAAAATACCCCCCCAGGGGGGAGGACCCATACCGGATGGTTGGAGGAAATGTTAGTACCCGGGATTCCTTATTAACTCCTAAAAAGTCTTTCTGAATGTCCGCTTCACCTGTGTGTGACACCTACCGATGCGTTTTGACCTTAGTCTTTTTCAAGGCAGTGATGGTATAGGTAAGTACTACCTCTTAAATAGGGTACTTCTGTTATAGCTTGTAACTTAGTTGGTTGTTCATAATTAATGATTTAAGCAGACAAAAATGTCTTGTAAGGATATCTACAATGGACCGAAAAAAAAATGGGAAAAAAAGGGCAGAGATGGGTCTTAAAGGGGTTCTTGTTAAATCTGATCTATGCAATTTGTGGTCCCAGATCAACATCTGGAAAGATATATAGGTAAAACATTACACATAAGTATCATGATGTATAATCAATACCGACAACTGTATCATTTTTTTAGACTTCATGTGGATATAAATAACAAGTGGACTGACCATATGACACGGAGATCTCTGGGTCCTAAAGTGATTCTTATTTAAAGACAGAAATTTCTTATTATTAGACCAGTCATAGGAGAGAAAGGAAAGATGTGACATCCTGATATATTTTGTAAAGATGTATTCATCTAATAGATAATGAGCGCTTCAATTTCATGAGGGCCAAAAATTTAATATTCAAAATGTTGACCGTTAAAATTATAACGTATATTAGGGGCATCGGAATGTGGCCAGATAAATAGGTGAAATAATGAAATTGTAATATTATTACCTTGTTCCCAAAATGGTTTTAAATATTCAATAGAGTATAAAATATGGGACATATGATATATATATGTACCGTAATATGTAATAGGTAGAAAAATCCACAGACTATGCAAACAATCCTATGAAGGTATTCACCTAAAACTATCCTTAATATACTCTTTACATCGAATTCAAAGATACTGAGTGCAAAACGGGAAGGAAAGGGATAAATGAAAGTAAAATATGTATATATAAAAATAATTAAAATAATATATATAAAAAACAAGAAAGTGAGGCTACCTGACCACTAATAATAACTAGTTATACAGCATAAAAAAATAATGTAATATTTTGAAAATATATAATAAAATTAATAATGTTTATTAAAAAAATGGGATGGATAAAATCAAGATACAGCCGGAAAAAAGTATGTCCACTTGGATAATAAGCAGGGTCATCTGTGAATGTATACAGTACCTGGCATTCTCGAGAGGTCCCCCACATTGATACTAACCAGGTCCATACCTGCTTTGCTTCCAAGGTCAAACGTGTTTGGGCTTGTCCAGGATGGTATGACCGTATAGATGCTCACTGTTAATTGGACCGACCACAGATGTCCTAGGTGAGGAACCATTTCAATTCAAAATCTGTATTAAGGCCTCCAGGTACAAGTGCCTCCAACTGATATATCCATCTCATTTCTGCTTGTGCTAATCTTGAGGCGAGATTGTTTGTTCACCAATCAGGAAGTACATTTTGAATACCTAGAAATCGGACTACTTGGGAAGTTGAACATTTATGTGATTTCTTAAAGTGTTTAGATAATGGATGTTCTTCTTTACCTTTATTCTATTTATCCTCACATTTAGTGGCCTACTGGTCTTGCAAATGTAAATTTTTTTTACAGCTGTATTCAAGCAAATAAATAAAATTTTTAGTATGACATGTTATGAATTGTTCACTTCTATATTCTCTTTCTTTTATTGTAAAATGATCAACTTTACTTAGGCCTCTACAAGTGCGGCAGACCTTGCATTGTCCGTACCTGTAGAATTCTTTGGATTTGATATATGGTTATTCTCTACCATGTAATGTACTTTTTACTCATTTACTCCTCAGATTCGGGGCTTTTTTATATAGAATCTTCGGTTTGGGAGGTAGTAATAAATTTATAGTGGGGTCCTGCAATAGGATCATCCAATGTTTATTAAAGATCCTTTCAACCTCTTTAAAATCACAATTATATTGCATAATGAATGCAGTGTCAAATTTGTGTTTGTTTTACTTTCTTTTATAGATCTTTCATTATTGGGAATTAGGGAGCCCCTGTCTAGTTTGCTCACCTTATCAACAATATTGTCAATATTATGTTTATTGTAGCCCTTACTCCTGAATTGTTTCATAAGACCTTCTGCTCCTGATTTAAATTCTTCAATTTCAGTACAATTGAGGCGGAGTTTCTTGAACTGGCCCACTGGAATGTTATCAAGCCACTGGCTATGATGGCCACTATTGATGTCAATGTATAGAAACATAGAAACATAGAAAGTGACGGCAGATAAGAGCCACATGGCCCATCTAGTCTGCCCATTTGTTTATTGAAAACTATACTGACCCTAGACCCTATTTACCCTCAATTTGGGTTACAATTTAGGATACCCTTATATTTATCCCAAGCATGTTTAAATTGTTCTACTGTATTGGCCTCAACCACCTCAGATGGGAGAATATTCCATTTATCTATCACCCTTTCAGTATGAATTTACATCGGTAGGTTTGGAATAGCTATGGGTAAACAATATATCTCCTTTGGGGTATATGGTAAGATCTAAAAAATTGACATAAATTTTACTCATATTAAAAGTTAAAACAATATTAAGAACATTTTGATTAAGATTATTACAGAATTCAAAATATGGGGTAGATCCAGAACTCCGCTTGCAATCCGTTTATTAGCGTAGTGTATTTACGCGCGCGTACCTTCCATAGACTCCCCCTGCATGTACGTATTTTGACCGTTTTCCGCTTTCCAAACCCTACCTTAACTTTTGGCTGCGTAACCACTGTCGTCAGCACACGTACGGATGGGTACACTTTAAATGAAACCCCCCGCCTACATTGCATATTTTAGACGTACTTTTGGCTCACAGATGGCAGTTCTCAGGGGGCCAAAGCATAGGTAAGTGCAGCGTCTGCCGCGGGTTGTGATAGGTACACTTTAAATGAAACCCCCCGCCTACATTGCATATTTTAGACGTACTTTTGGCTCACGTAAAATTGGCATTCCCACATGTACGAATTTACGCAGCAAATACGTGAATGGCCCATACGCTCAGAGTTATGTTACGTTACGTAGCGTATCATCGCAGTACATACATACGTGTCCGCCAGGCGTAAATTCGCACAGAAGCGTTGTTCATCTGGGCCTATATCAGGATTTCACATCTTTCCTTTCTCTCCTATGACTGGTCTAATAACGAGAAATTTCTGTCTTTAAATAAGAATCAATCCATTGTGGATATCCTTACAAAATGTTACAAATGTTGCAATAAGTATTATGGTGCAATATACTGTCTCCTTTGCCTCTATGGTTCTGGGTCCTTATCATTTGAGTATAAGCACGATATTGATCCCGTCATTGTATATACCCCTAACTTTGTCCGTCATATTCCAATCTTGTAATTGTTTCAATTGCTTTTTATGTTTATACTGTTGAAACCTTGTACTCTTTTAGGGTCATATGGGCTGTTTTATGGACTTTTTCTGCTTAAATCATTAATTATGAACAACCAATTAAGTTACAAGCTATAACAGAAGTACCCTATTTAAGAGGTAGTACTTACCTATACCCTCACTGCCTTGAAAAAGACTAAAGTCAAAACGCGTCGGTAGGTGTCACACACAGGTGAAGAGGACATTCAGAAAGACTTTTTAGGAGTTAATAAGGAATCCCGGGTACTAACATTTCCTCCAACCATCCGGTATGGGTCCTCCCCCCTGGGGGGTATTTTTTACCTTTTTATTATTCATTGTTTTTCTAATTGTTTATCTAATTGTATTAATAAATGTAAATCGGTTTTACACATTGGAGATTCTCTGCTTTCTTTTTTGTTTATGCTGTTTATAACGGAGGGAACACGATAATTGGAGACGCTGATTCTGAGATCATAGACTATAGCTGCGGCTCAGTGAAGCGAGCACAGATAGAAAGCCTGAACTCTGAGAAGCCGTATACCGTTCGTTGCTACACGTGGATCGGATAGAGTTTTTCCGCAGCTGCACCACTGAAATACACCAAACTGTAAGCGTTGGAAAGTTTTTCCAGGACATATTGGCGTCTTTGATAATTTAAAGCAACATCCTCCAGTCTTTTTTTGAGACAAACTTTTCTTTGGACGATATTAAAAGCAAATCTGGGGACTAATACTGTATCCATATAGGTATTATACAACCCTGTCCGGTCAATTTTAGGAATTTCCAGCTGCAGCATCCAGTTTTTTCTATATATCTAAAAATCATTCTTAGGATCATTATCAGTTTTTAGGATTAACATTACAGAACTTTGTCCGTCCAGTCGCAGCATCTGATTTATTATATATTTATTTATATGTTGCTATTTGCAAGTGGTTATGATCACTATTTTTAGGGTTTCGTTAGCTTTTGTGCATCTGTTCTAAGTATTGATCTATATATACCAACTATATATCCAGCACTCTATTATTTATTATTTAATTATAGCACCTTGTCACTTTATTTAATTAATTTAGTAGGCTGCATTCTTTTTTATATATATTAGGAGCGCCAGATAAAGGTATCCCCCCTTTTTTTCACTTTGGATATTTTAATGTAAAGTTATGCTTTTTGATTTGTGATCAAGGCTCAAAGTGAGGGGGGTATACGATACTTGTGAGTATGTGATACTGTCACTTTTCCAACTTCTTTAATATAACAGCTGTAAATCTCCATTCACTTCTATTATTTAAAAATTTTCATACCGCCAGTTCTAAATTTCAATTTCCACTTCTACCACTACTTGTGATATAGTTTTCAATCCCTTTAATTATGTGTTCAGGCTATGTGGTTAATTATGTCTGCATGATCTGTATTAGCATTTGACACATTATGGTCGCAACACTGTTTTAAATATACATGTGTGTATACTTAATGTAATGTAGCTACTATTTCTATATTTCTCTGCTGTATTGTTTAATATTTTTTAAATTAATTGAATAAAGAAAGTAATATTATGGAGTACAGATTGTGGGTACGGTGTCGCGGCTGAGAAATTCCTGTTTTAGAAGTAGAGATGACCGTCTATTTAGAACAGCCATTTTAGAGGTTTTTTTTTTTAATGGGTAATTATGGCAATCAGTATACCTGCCCATTCATTTTTCACAAACACTGCTCCGACCGGACAACAGAGAGGTGAGCAACATTCTCCAGGGACTTTTAGGGTTAGGCTGGGGGGGGTGAAGGTTAGGGTAATGAAAGGGGAGTGTTAGGGTTAAAGTCATGGAAGGAGAGGGTTAGGGTTAGGTGAGGCTGTGGGGAGGGAAGACTTAGGGTTTGGCTGTGAGGAGGTGAATCTTAGGGTAAGGCTGCAGGGAGTGGAATCTTAGGGTTAAGCTGCGGGCAGGGGAGTCTTAGGGTTAAGCAAACAGAAAAAAGGGGGAGGGGGAATGAAAAATAATAATCCAAAACACAAAATAAATAATGAATTGGAAGGAAGGGAGATATCTTTTGAGCGCACACCTCTTATTTATAGGAGCCAAATGCAGAAAGGAATACGGACAACTGGTTAGAACATTAAAAAACTTTTAATTTAAACATATTAAAAATTCAAAATACAAATTTATCAGGGCGAAATATGAATATATTATAAACATATGGTAAGCACTAAGAAGAGAGCTGTACATCCAATACATTTAAATCATACAGGATATTAATCCATAGAAGACATTCAACAAAATAGTGCATACCAAAGAACCACACTGGGTGCCGTTTAACATCAAGAGTATTGAATATTAAACCAAACATATGGTAAAAAAGCTGGAGGAGTTGGTGACCTATACTAAATGAAAGAGTTTTAGGATTAGGCTGTGGAGAAGGGAGTCTTAGGGTAAGGATTAGGGTAAGGGTTGGAGTAAAATTTAGACTTCGCAGCCCCGCCTTTGCTGTTCTGGGGATCGATTGCTTTGCCTCTGCGTGGCAAAATGCAAAGTTCCGAACTGGCTGGGAGAGAACGACCTTTTTGGAAAAAGGCCATTTGCAATGGTGACCCACACCTGGATTGTGCTATTGTTTGCTGCAGTTTTCTATGTGTCCATTTCCGATGTCTTGTTTGGTGGTGAAGTACTGCAAATGTAGAATGACATCTCACGAGATGTTGGGGACTTGGAATCATGGGTGGAGAGACATTTGATATAAGGCTCCAGGTAAGTAGGATCAACCATTTCTGGGATTACATGTAGTATACAGAGGTTGCTGCGATGAGTGCAGTTATTCATATCCTGCTTGTGTCCACATGTCCAGCTTAATGCCTGTGACACTATTTCAATTTTCCTTGAGTAGTTTCGTATATTACAAATGTAATAAAAAAAATGTCAGCCTCATGGTCATAATCAGCTCTAAATATATCACATTTTCAATTAAGTATGCTTCATTTCAGTGAAGGTTATATGCAATACAATCACATATAATTGCATTAGTAGCCATTGGCTGTAAATGAGCTCACAAATAGTAACATTTATTGTTACATTTTTCATCCATTATGATAAAATGTCTGCACTTTTATTAACAATCAAAATGGTAGCCTGTGGCTACATTTGTTTGGACACATAAACAGGTGTATACAAAATAGAAAGAACAAGTTGAAGAACAAAGGAAACAAACTTTAGCCTATAATGTATCAAGATGTCCTGACCCTGTGACATACAGAGTACATGTATCTGGTACCAGGGCCGGCGCTACCATTAGGCGATCTTAGGCTGGAGCCTAAGCGCCGAGCCCGTGGGGGGCGGGAGTAGCCCCCCGCTTCCATTTACCTACCTTCTGTGATTAGGTCTGCTATGGCGTTGCGGTGAGTAAAGGGGGTGATGGAGAGTCTACGACTGCCTCTCTCCTCCGCAGCATCTACTCCCTCTCTGATCAATGACGCTGCGTGACCCCAAGGTCGCGTTGTGTCAATCATCAGACAGAGAGCGCGCCACTGAGGAGTTAGGAGCAGGTAAGTGATTGGTGGATGTGGGGCCGCATATGAGTAAAATATTATGGGGTGCGGGCAGGGTGATTATTATGGGGTGGGGGCAGGGTGATTATTATGGGGAGGGCAGTGATTTTTATTGGGGGAGGGCAAGGATGGGGGCAGTGATTATTATGGGGTGGGGCAGTGATTATTATGGGGTGTGGTAAGTGATTATTATGGGGTAGGGCAGTGATTATTATGGGGTGGGGGCAGGATGATTATTATGGGGTGGAGACAGGGTGATTATTATGGGGTGGGGGCAGGGTGATTAGGAGACCAATATGCCTGTCTTTGCCAGAGAGAGGCATATTGGATTTTTAGACTGGGTACACTTTCACCTGCTGGACTCAATGAGTCAATAGAGCTCAATCATTTTAAATGAATGTAATGCAGTTTGAAGTCTAGTGTTGTACGGGTTGCACTGGGCAAGGACCAGTCTTCCAATCAGCATCAAATAGACTTTTCACTGCAGGAAGCCATTTTTCTCCTCCTGGTAGCGAGACAAGAGGACAATTGTCTTCAATTCACAAAGCTGCTGTTTTGCACAAATACTGTAACAGGTGAAAACTGTTGCCAAATCTCTGCTTTCTTTAAGGAAAACTTTGAATGTAATTTGGTTACAGTTCTGTCCTATGTGAATTTACCAGGGTTGCCGACTTTTTAGAGCTTCCCTCCGGGAGAACCCGGGGGGGAAGCCATGGATTTCTGCAAGGGAACGGGGCTTAATGATGCAATTTAGGCAAATCGAGTCATTAAGCGCCGCCTCTGTCAATCACTCCTGTAATCTCTCTTGTTACAGGGGATGGATGGGGTTTGATGACATCATCAAGCCCCGTACATCCCTAGTATCGCTAGGGATTACAGTCATAATTGATGGCTGGTGGGGCTTGTGGGAGCTTTGACGGCTCTTCCGGGAGACCTGCCCACATTTCGGGAGTCTCCCGAATATTCCGGAAGAGTCGGCAACCCTGGAATTGCATCAGGGATGCAAGTGAGACTTCATTGACGTACTGTATTTTAAACTTTTTATTCTGGGGGAGGGTACAAAGTATTTCATGGTAGAGACAGCTTTTTCAAAGTTC
>WWET01003503.1:81872-98947 GCA_011038615.1 Limnodynastes dumerilii | reverse complement strand
GGATATATCTTTAAATTGCTTACTGCACACAGATACTGACCAGCTTTACTATCACACTGTTATTTAGACTTGGGATAGGAAACATCACCTCTCTACTCTAAAACTGTTTGCAGCAGATGAAATATGACTCCCCTGAAATCAGCATGGTTTAGCCCAGGTGTAACTAAGTTCATGCACTTAACAAGGTCTGGATCCAGCCCACTGTGTCAGTCTCGTATGTATGTGCTTTGCATTTGATAACTGCAACCTGTGTTGGCAGTTGAATGGCTTCTAACAGTCCTTTTATGTGTCTGGAGTGTGCTACAGGTGTCCCAGCTGCTGTTATAAAGTTTCTGAGTCTCCACAGGGCTCCAAAATCATGTACTACACCAAAAGCATACCTTGAATCTGTATAGATATTAGCAATTTTTCCTTCTGCCAGTTCACATGCCCTTCTCAAAGCTACAAGTTCTGCTACCTTGGCTGAGTGAGGTGGTCCTATAGGTTCAGCTTCTACTATACCTTTATCGTCTACTACAGCATAACCAGTACACAATTCACCTGTGTCAGTCTGTCTATGACAACTCCCGTCTGTGTAAAAGATCACATCTGCACCATCTATTGGGGTGTCACGTATGTCAGGTCTTGCAGTAAAGGATTGGTTTAGATAGTCCATGCAGTCATGAGTGTCTGCTTGTCCGCTAAATTCAGTCGTTCCCAGATCTCCGTCCACCCTTTGTGCATCATGAGGCACGTACGGTAAATACGAAGCTGGATTTAGCGTATTACACTGTTTAATTTTAATATTAGTGGGTGCCATAAGCGCTAGTTCCCATCTTGTAAACCGTGCAGAGGAGACTTGTCTAGTCTGAACAGAATTCAACAGGGCAGATACAGTATGTGGTACATGAACAGTCAAATCATGACCTAGTACTACATCTTCACTTTTAATCACCAGAAGAGCGGCAGCCGCCACTGCTCTGAGACAAGCTGGGAGTGATTTAGCTACAGTGTCTAGCTGGGCACTGTAGTACGCCACTGGCCTGTTAGCATCTCCATGTTTCTGTGTCAACACTCCTGCCGCACAACCAACAGCTTCTGTGCAATATAGGTCAAAAGGTTTAGTATAGTCAGGGATTACAAGGGCTGGAGCTGACATTAAACTTTCTTTCAGATTTCTGAAGGCCTGCTCTGACTGCTCTGTGTGTATTACATGGTCAGGCTTAGAAGCAGAGATTAGCTCCTGTAATGCTAATGCTAACATGGAAAACCCAGGAATCCAATTCATGCAGTATCCACAAGCACCTATAAATGAACGAACTTGCTGTTGATTCTGCGGTACTGTCATCAACTGTATCGCTTTGATTCTGTCTTCTGTCAAATGTTGTAACGCTTTGGTAAGGCAGTGTCCCAAGTACTTGACTTTGGTTTGACATGGCTGCAACTTTTCCTTAGATACCTTGTGTCCTGTTTGTGCGAGATGAAACAACAATTCCTTAGTATCACTCAATGATGCCTCAAGAGATTCAGAACATAACAACAAATCATTCACATACTGTATAAAAACCGACCCATTACTGGGTTGAAAAGATTGCAAACAATCATGTAAAGCTTGAGAAAAGATGCTGGGGCTGTCAATGAAACCTTGGGGTAACCGTGTCCATGTATACTGTACCCCTCTGAATGAAAATGCAAAAAGGTACTGACAGTCAGGGTGTAGGGATATAGAGAAGACTGCAGAACACAAATCAATAACGGTAAAATGAGTAGAGGTCGCAGGAATTTGCATTAATATGACAGCTGAATTAGACACTACAGGGAACTGATTCTACAACCTTATTAACACCCCTTAAATGTTATACCAGCCTATAACCCCTCCCCCCAGACTTCTTAACTGGGAATATGGGACTATTTGCTACACTAGAGGTGCGACTCAAGATCCCTTGCTGTAACAACTGTTCCATGATAGGAAGTACACCTATTTCTACCTCAGGTTTCACAGGATACTGGGGTATTTTTGGCGTTTGCCTACCACTTTTTAGTGTTACCATGACTGGTGACACATTAGCCATCAATCCAGTGTCCTGTCCATTCTTGGTCCACAGTGTTAGGTTGCGACGGTGATCTGTTCACCGGCATGTCTATTTGGTTGCCAGGGTTACTCTATGCTTTAGACGCTGGCCGGGTTCTCTCCTAGCGCTGTGCGCATCGCGTCACTGCTATGCACGCTGAGGGAGCGTCTATCACCTGCACTCGCATTGGCTGGCCGCGCTTCTTATTCTCCTCCCACTTGTCTGTTGGCGCGGGTTATAATTTCTCTCTCCGTGGCTGCAGTTACCTCGTGCTGTGTCTCGTCCTGTCTTCGGTCCATGCTACTCGTGCCTCAGGCTATGAATCCTCGGCCTCTCCAGTTCCTGCCCTCTATTGCTGGCGTGGTTGGATGTTACTGTCTCTCGTTTTCCTGAAGCTCTTTAGTCTCCTTCTGTCGGTCCTTTTCTATTGTGGCTACCTTCTTGTACTTAGGACCTTTTTGCTACTCGCTATTTCATTTATTCACTACGGTGTACAATACATTGTGCTGCTGCTGACTATTCATGTGTCTACCTGCGGTGTTCAGTACATAGTGCTGTTGCCTGTTATTTATGTGTCTACCAGCAGTGTTCAGTACATATTGCTTTTGTTATTTAACTTTGGGTCAAATCCAGCACATAGTGCTGTGGCCATTTACTATCCATTTAAACAAGCAGTTCCCCAGCACATAGTGCTGTTGTTTGTATACCTTTCGCCCACTGCGTTCAGCACATAGTGCTGCTATTATTTGGCATTTTCCTGTTTATTCTTTCCTCCAGGTTCAAGCACATAGTGCAAGCTGTTATATTGCATCTTATTGCTCATTCATGTCCAGTACATAGTACTGTGTTGTGTTTAATTTTGTATGTGGCACATAGTGCCTGTTCTTTCTGTTTTGGCCTCTTGGCATCTTCATGCTGTTGTCAATAAACTTGTCCTTGCTACCAATCAAGTTCCTCTTTATTGTTCATACTGGGTATTGAGAATCACTGGCTGAGCTCTGAATGTCTTTCCATCTTTTCTAAAACTTCCACTCTCCTACCCTTTACCTTTCTCTCTCTGAGAGCGTAACAATTCAACTGCATCAAAGGACTTGGCCGCATCAAGAGACGTGATCAAGGCTCTCGGGGCATCTGTTTCTGGGATCTGTACGCGCATAAAAAGGCGCCCAAGATTAGTAGAGGTGGTCCGGACTTAAAATAACTGAATTCAGCCTGGTATCAAGAATTTTGTCAAGGACTTTGACGTCTGCTGCGATGAGGGAGATGGGCCGACGGTCTTCTTGGGATAGTTGAGGGAGGGCAATCTTATCTAAAAAGGAGGTAAGTTGCGCTAGCGAGTAGGTAGCCTGAGATCTATATAAGTTGGAATAAAAATCCAAAAACACCCCAGCAATTTTTTCACCCTCATGATGTACCACCCCCGCTTTATCTGCAATAGCCGTAATAGTTCTAGACTGGGATTCATCTCTAGCTAGCCGCGCCAAGTAACTACCACAGGAGTCTGATGCTAGGTAGTAGTTATGTTTCATGAATAGCAATTTGCGCTTAGTTTTTCTTTCATGAAAGAATCCCAAAGAGCCTGCGCACCTTGCCAGTTCAACCTATCAGCCAGCGAGCGGGAGGATATATATAGAACCTCAAGATCTCTACAGCGACGTTCCAGGTCCTCTTCTTGTTTTTTGCTGTTACGTTTAACAGTAGTGATACCCTTAATGAAGCCCCCCCTCATGTAGGCCTTAAAGGCATCCCAGGTCGCCACCGAGGTATCAGCAAAGGAATTTTGAGAAAAATATTCCTGCCACTCCGCCTCCATGTGCAGGGCCGGGCCCAAAAGAGATAACCAGAATGGATTTAATTTCCAGACACATACCCCTGTTTGTCTGGAGGTATTAATGGAAACTGTAAGGGGAGAATGATCAGATATTCCTCTCGGGAGGTATTGTATGTCAAGGAGCTTAGGCACCAGGACTGGGCCATGTCTATTCTGGACATTGAGTGATGGGAGGAGGAGTGGCATGAAGAGTGGGTTATGAAGACACCAGGCACCTACCAAGGAGAGACCTTCTATATGGCGGGAGAAGGGGGAAGAAGTTAAGGGGGCTTGCGTTCCTGCCTCGCGCCATCTGTCTAGGCTAGGATTAAGGACCGCATTAAAATCCCCTGTAAAGATTACCGGAACATCAGGAAATTTAGCCATGTAACTTATTACCGGGTCTAACATACTATGTTGATATGGAGTCGGAACATAAATTGCAAGTATTAGTATAGGCATCATATCAATTACAGCATGAACAAAAACATATCTCCCATCTTGGTCCACTTGCATCTAGTACATTAAAATGAAGGTGTTTACGGACCAGTAAGGAGACCCCCCTAGAATATGTAGAATAAGTAGAATGCCGCGACCATCCCACCCAAGAGCATCTCAGGGCTAAAACCTTTTTTCCCACACAGATGTGTTTCTAGCAAACACACCACATCAGGACCTTTTGATGGTGTCATTAAGGCCTCCAACGTTCCAGACCAGGAACTTCAAGGCAACAGGTAAGTCTCTGGACATTGTAATATAGAAAGGAATGGCAGGCCCCTATCCAGCAATTTGAACCTGCGCCCATGTTATGTTTCAAGGAGTGGCCCGGAGTGGCAGCAGCAACACAATATTCACAGTACATATATTTTGTAGAAACAGAAGAAATCAAGTAAACCCTTGTGTGCACCCAGCACCGCTATGCAAATGAGAGAAGTTGTACCATTGATAATACTAATATAGAATTCAAACCCTTCCCATCCCATATACCCCTTAACCAACTGGAGTATACCTTTACCCTAACAAAAAGGGGAATTGTCGCATCAGCTGCAGGACAGCATCCCTGTCCCGATAGTGTAGGAATTTGGCGATGAACGTGCGAGGCATACAGGGTCGTGGTTGTTGTGAGGGGATCCGATGAGCCCTTTCCACTGCAAAGAACGGAGAGAAAGCCTCCTTCCCATATTCTTTTTGTAGGAGATTCTCCAGGAAGTCCACCAGATTCTGGCCCTCCGCCCGCTCAGGGAGGCCCACGAAGTGCACGTTGTTGTGCCGTAACCTTCCCTCCATATCTGTAGTTTTGGACTTGTAGAGTTGGAGTTGATCTTTGAAGGATGCAACCTCATGTTTTAGCTGAGCCACTGCATCTTCTAGGTCAGACACCCTGTGTTCCACTTCGTCCACTCTTTCATGCAATTTTTGCATATCCTGGCGAATTAGGGAGATGTCGGATCAGACAGCGCCAATTTTTTCGCCCACAGTATTTTTGCAAGAAGTAATAGCCGACAGAACCTGCTGTAGGGTAGGGAGTTCAGGGGAAGCCGGAGAGGAGGCGGTGGGCTGTTCCGGTGAGGGAGGCTGTGAAGAACTGGTAGTTTGCGAGTTAGAGTTGGCGCTCCTACTAAATCTCTCAAGTTTTGCAGCAGCCGCTGCAGCATGACCGGATTTGCCCATGACTCAAACGAGGAACGAGGAAACGAGGAAAAGCGCTCAAGCAGATTACAGGTAGGTATGGGAGTAGACCCCAATGTCACTGCAAGGTGTTCAGCAGCAAATCAGGTCCAATTAATGCATAATGTAGATGTAGATTGCTATTATTCTACAGGTGAATAGGGCGGCAGAGCAATAGATGAGTGTAAAAAAGGCTTCAACTACCGCTCAGGAAGGTATATCAGCAGCAGGACCCTAGGTAGGTGCAGATACAATTAATTAGAGGCAGGTATTCCCGTTATGGAATAGACGATAATATCAGCAGTGAGTCCAAAACCAAGTAGAACTGTGAGTGACAGTAAGTGGTCAGACCAGCTGTAGATGTATATCAACAGTAAGTCCCAGGATGAAACAAGCCATTGACATTTATAGAAGCATGACTCAGCAGTTAAGTGAGGAAGAATGTCAACAGTATTGCAGGAGGGGGGTATGAAGGTATATTAATTTGACAGCCTTGGGATACAGCAGGGTATAGTTGCAGCCTAGGTGGTAGTAACACTGGGCCTGATTCAGACCTACGCTGGCTGGCGTTAAAACGCCAGCCAGCAGCGTAAGATCGGCTCAAAAGCCGATCTGCGCATGCCCCAGGCAGATGTTGCCCGACGTTGCAACGGAAACGCCAGATCGTGGATCGGGCGTCCGTAGCTTCAGCGTAGTAACGCTGGAGGGGGCGTCCCCCAGCGTTACCATGCTGAGTTTAGTGCAGGTAGGCGGGGGAGGGAGGGTAATAAGGCTGGGAGGGCGGCGTTAGCGTACTAACGCCGCCGTCCCAGCGTAGTTACACTGGGTTACGCTGGCTGAACTTAGGGTAGCCTTCAGCCGGCATAACCCAGTGTAATTACGATCTAGCAGGGGGAGTGTCGGGGAAGTGTAACGCTGTTACGCTGAGCGTTAGTACGCTCAGCACAACAGCGTTACTCTGGATCAGGCCCACTGTGTATAAAGGCTTATTGGCACGCTCTCTGGAACAAGAAATTAGCAAAGTCCAGGGTTGTCACTGGTCAATAGGGCTGGTGGGAAGGGAATGAGGTATCAACTATAACAATTATATCCACCTGTATGGCCCTTAAGTAGTAGGAAATGTGCAGGGGTGCACCATGCAAGGGGGGGGATACAATGTGACCAAGAGAGAAAGCCAGTACCACTATGCAGCGCGTCCACCGATGTCCACCAGAACTAGGCACTCCCTTTTGCTAGAGGGTCCACCTCAATACAACAAGCAGGAGGCAGCCATTGCAGGGTGGAAGACACAGCACCGCAGCCGTCAATAGCGACCACCCCCCTCTCAAGTCCGCAGCTCACAGGCAAGGTAGAAACAGGAAGCAGCCAGAGGTCCCGTCAAAGGCAACGACACAACAGCAGGAGCAGGAACGCACCTCTGAACTCCTCTGGACCCCAAACAGCTCCTGCGGGTTTCCGCAACCACCAGAACTACTCAGGCACCTTTGGCAGTCAGTCAGTAGACAGGTAAGTGGGAAGAGCCGGATTAATAAGCGAGTGAGGTGGAGAGCTCCTATTTCATCCGCCGCTAAGCCACGCCCAGCAGGGGAGTCATATTTCATCTGTTGCAAACAGTATTAGAGTTGAGAGTTGATGATTCCTATACCAAGTCTAAATAACAATGTGATAGTAAAGCTGGTCAGTATCTGTGTGCAGTAAGCAATTAAAAGATATGAAGGAGTAGTATTGGCGCTAACAGTATTATGGGCGGTGGATGTTGAGGGGTGGGGCGAGGCTGCTGGTCCCTGAATCTGTCCCCAATAAAAGACAGAGATTGCTATAGTAGATGAAGAGGATATTTAGGGGCTGGTAGCGCACAGGCCAAGTAGGGAATGTGCAATGTAATGAGGGATTTATTGGAATGGGGTTCTAGTTGATGAGCCTATAATGATGGGAAATAGGGATTTTATAAGGTATAAATAACACAATAGACCATGTATAAAGTACATATGGTTCATCAAAAGTTAATTAAGTCTTTGTAGTAAAGCTCAGATGTGGTACGCTTTGGCGGTCCACTTGTTCCCGTAGATGTTAGTGGAGGGAAGTTTCCGGTGTATAGAGTGAGAGGGAGACACAGGTAGAGACACTAGCGCATTAACTTTGACTGACCAGTGAAAGGATAAAGGGCCTGATCCAGAATAACGCCCGCCGTCGCTAGGACGACGGCCGTAAGATCGGCTTTTCAACCGATCTGCGCATGCGGCGGGCAGATGTTTCTCGGCGTTGCCCAGCGTCCCTACGTTCAGGTTAGTGTAGGTGGGCGGGGGGAGGTAGTTAAATGAGGTTGGGAGGGCGGGCTAGTCGGCCATACGCTCCTGTGCGAGTGTATGGCCCCTTCCTTACGTCGGCTGAAGTTAGGGTAGCAGATATGAAGGAGTAGTATTGGTGCTAACAGTATTATGAGCGGTGGATGTTGAGGGGTGGGGCGAGGCTGCTGGTCCCTGAATCTGTCCCCAATAAAAGACAGAGATTGCTATAGTAGATGAAGAGGATATTTAGGGGCTGGTAGCGCACAGGCCAAGTAGGGAATGTGCAATGTAATGAGGGATTTATTGGAATGGGGTTCTAGTTGATGAGCCTATAATGATGGGAAATAGGGATTTTATAAGGTATAAATAACACAATAGACCATGTATAAAGTACATATGGTTCATCAAAAGTTAATTAAGTCTTTGTAGTAAAGCTCAGATGTGGTACGCTTTGGCGGTCCACTTGTTCCCGTAGATGTTAGTGGAGGGGAGGTTCCGGTGTATACAGTGAGAGGGAGACACAGGTAGAGACACTACGCATTAACTTTGTCTGACCAGTGAAAGGATAAAGAGTCAAGAATGCACTCACCCTTTCTGTGTCTTGCTGCAGTGCATATTACAGGATCTATTGGAGAGTGAATGCTGTAGCTGCTGCTTTTTTGTAGTGGAGTTGATGCTGTCCTTTATGAGAAGAGGGGAGGTCCGTGACTGTCTTGGGAAATATAAAAAGCGGCAGACGCCTAGTGCAGGAGTAGAGGAGAGACGGAGGGGAGGGGGAAGTATTTTACTCGCCTGGTCCCTGTCTTGTATAGTATGCGGTGGAGAGGTCTGTTGTGCAGGGCGCTGTGTTGGTCCGGTCCACGTGGTCTTTTCAGGTACTGAGTGATGATGTCACCTAGTCGCGGCTGAAAGATAGGAGGTGGCGTGCGCCTCTGCACTACAACAGGCTACCACCATACCAAAGCAACCCAAACATTCTCCTCCACCACATCCAAACAGATGTTTAAGGTAAAACAACACATATCCTGTGCCTCCAAGAACCTTATTTACCTACTTGAATGCAGTATGTAGGCAGAACAACAAGAACATTGAAAATTAGAATAAGTGAACACATTCGTAACAGTCGCAAGGGCTATATGCAACATAGTGTGTCAGAACACTTTAGAACAACACACAATCAGGACCCAACATCACTGAAATTTTTAGGAATAGACATTGTCCAGAAAGATTGGTGAGGAGGTGACTTCATAAAATTGATTAACAAGACAGAAATCCGTTGCATATATAGTCTGAAAACTTTGACATAGACCTTGAGATCAATAGCATCCTGTGATACCCTCTCTTTTTATCTAGCATTTCACGCAATCTAATCCTCTTTTAAATACCTTTTAATCTCTTTATCCCCATGTACCATACCCCTCCCTTCCCTGTGACATCACTCATACCTAGGCAATAACCAATCCATTCCCAATTATCACCAGTCAATCATTCCCTTATCACCCGCCCATTCCCTATATAAGACCCCCATTAAATCGTTACACACATCCTTGAAAAAGTTACCTTGCATGACGTCCAAACGCGTTGGAAATCATTATATACCCCACACAGTGTTTTTTAACAAGTTTATTAAGAATAAATAACCATTGGAATCCACCAATATTCAGTCAGACTCCTTGCTTCAGTCAGAACCACCGCCTTCAGCCTTATATCCGAGATCTCGCGAGACCACGGGGACGCCGGGGCGCCTCCTGGGTACTCTCCACGAGACCTTTACATCCGGCCAATACAGAAGCAACCGTATCGCAGCAAGACACCGTGACCTCCAGAGAATTCCACACGGTGCCTCTCCACTGCCTAACACCAAGACGCGGGCCAGATGAGTGTATTACCGCCGCACCCCCCATACATTGCACCGGGTAATTGCACAGGCGCACGCCACCTCCTGTTTTTCAGCCGCGACTAGATGACATCATCACTCAGTGCCTGAAAAGACCATGTGGACCGGACCAACACAGCGCCTTGCACAACAGACCTCTCCACCGCATACTATACAAGACAGGGACCAGGCGAGTAAAATACTTCCCCCTCCCCTCCATCTCTCCTCTACTCCTGCACTAGGCGTCTACCGCTTTTTATATTTCCCAGACAGGCTGCAGGACAAGACAACCACAGACCTCCTCTCTTCTCATAAAGCATCAACTCCACCCCCTCATACAGGACAGCATCAACTCCACTCCATAAAAGCAGCAGCCACAGCATTCACTCTACAATACATCCTGAAATATGCACTGCAGCAAGACACAGAAAGGCTGAGTGCACTTTTGACTCCTTATCCTCGCCTTGGTCAGTCAAAGTTAATGCGCTAGTGTCTCTACCTGCGTCTCCCTCTCACTCTACCCATCGGAACCTCCCCTCCACTAACATCTACGGGAACAAGTGGACCGCCAAAGCGTACCACATCTGAGCTTTACTACAAAGACTTAATTAACTTTTGATGAACTATATGTACTAATGTAACTAATTTCAAGCACTTACTAAGTCTAGATCCAGCCCCTTGTCTCAGATGAAGATTAAATCACATCAAGGTTATTGCAAAGGGTTCACATACTTTTTCATGCCACTATATTTATGCGTTCAGTGAAACTTTTTCCTAATTAAATCTATGTTGAATAATAGTCAATTAAAATATTTTATAGCACAAAAACTCTCCGTCTTATGTCAGGGAATCTAAATGGTCCTTCTTGAGCACATATTTGCTGCTCTGCCAACTAGAATTACTCATAAGTGTATAAAGAAACGTAAAGGGGTCACTGATCAAGAATGACCTTATTACTTTTCTTAAAAGACAGTTTTTTGTTTACTACTATACTGCTCTGATTAGCTTCATTAATGGCTTAAAATAATCATACTACTGAGGAGATATAGGATGAGACATCTCTACCAGTTAAGAGCTGGTGTAACAAATCTAGGGGCAGATTCGATTGACTACGATGCATTTCACGCTTATTTCTGTCTATTACGGATGTTAATTTGCGCAATCTGATGTTCCCTCGGAACATTGCTCTCAGTTGAATTTGTCCCCTAGGTGATTTCTGGCTGCAATTTGAAGTCACTGCTTATCGCCACGATTTTCTGTCGATTTCAGCGCTGTAAGCGGCACAGCCTGTGCCCCTTTATGTTTTGTTTTTTTTTAAATCCCTTTAAAAATACGGATTAAAATAGCCCTTTGTACTGATAAAATCCATTGTGCGGCATGCCATTAATGCTGCCACTTATGGTACTAAAAGTCACAGTATGCACTGCAACACATGGGCATGCTGTGCCTTTTAGTACTAAAAGCACCAGCATGCTAAGGGTTAAATGCATGGTGCAATGGATTTTATCACTACAAAGGGCTATTTTAAACTTTGTAGTATAGATACAAAGTATAGATAGTATAGATAGATGAGGGTTTTTTTTTTCAATGTGAGTGTTGATTCTCATCAAATCAACACTCACAACCACCTAAATTTTTGGGGGCTTTTTATGACGATTTTTGGGTGATTTTTCCTAACAGCTACCTTAGTAAATCTGAGATTAGTATCCTCTGTCTTGGCCAAATCTCCATGGCGATTAAATTGATGGCAATTTTTTAATTTTTTCTAACAGTGGCAATTTTTTTTATTAGATTTTACATTAGTAAATGCAGCTAGTTCAAAATCACCCAAAAAATCATCAAAAGCAGTAATTTAGACAAAATCGACTTTAGTAGATGTACCCCCTAGAGTATAAAGTAACATTTTAGGCCCTTCCATAGGGGATTGACTAGTGCTCTCTCTCTTGCATTTTTGTAGCACTTTGAAAATGAGACAAATTATTTTTTACAGATAAAACTTCTATGTATTTGGCACATTACACTTTACAATACAAACACAAACACTTTTCTTTTACTTTTTAAGTGAAATGTCATTTGTTGTGGAAACAAAAACGAGAGGTAAGGGCAAGGTCAAATTTGTGACATTGCTGCTGGTTATTGTCCCAGGAGTTTTTAGGGGGGGGGTTTAGAACATTTCCAGTATATTGCTTTTAGTTTCTGTTCACGTTATGAAGCATCTGGAGACACTTATGTAATCAATTTGCTAACACTGAACAATGGACTGGAAATTAGATTTAGTTACTATATGTACTTTTGTTTATAGTATAGTTCAATATGCCAGATACAAGCTGTAATAGAATTAACAATTTCTGTTCATAGATTTTATATATAATATATAGTACCTTTTTTAATAGTCTGTACAGGCTAAAAGGGCTCCCCTTTACCGAATTCTGACCCTTTAATTCCCTGCACCATATACCCACCTTCCAGTCCTGCAGCATCTGATCACTATAGCAGAGCAGCGGCGACAGACTCCAACAGCTTTGCTATACTGCTCTATTTATAGACTTCATTTTTAAGTGATAGGGGCAGTTTTTAGGATAAGTTCTTCTTATTTAGTATTGCTGCATCGCCAATGGAAACTCTAGTTTCCATGGCGATGCAGGTAACGTTCAGAGACCATCGCTGGCCTGTTCTTCCTAATGCGGGCCAGCAGGGTCTCCTATTTATACAGCTGGGAAGCTGAGTTTTATCACTCCGCTTCTAGCTCAGGCTGGCATTAGGAGCTATCCGCAGGAAGATCCCTGCGATAGACAGCTTTACTCCGCCCTCTCCGTCCCTGATTGGTCCAGAGAGGGGTAAGTGACAGGAATCAAGCTGATTCCTGAATGCTTTTTTCTTTATTCTTTGCGATCTCCCTGAACCACCAATGTTTCCACCCCCCTTTGATCCACTGAAGCACCAATGAAAAGAGGAGATTCAGACATATATATATAAAATGAATATATATATATATATATATATATATATATGATACAGATATATATATATATATATATATATATATAAAATAAATATATATATATATATATATTCATTTTATTTATGTCTGAATCTTCTCTTTTCATTGGTGCTTCAGTGGATCAAAGGGGGGGAAACATTGTTGGTTCAGGAAGATCGCAAATAATAAAAAAAAAAAGCATTAAGGAATCAGCTCGATTCCTTATGCCACGCCTGCGCATGCGCCGAGAGCGTACGGCACATGTGCAGGATTTTAACAGTATCGTCAGAGCTTCATATACGAATGAAGCACCAACGATACAGCATCATCACTCGCAGGACATCGGGAGCCTGCGCAACAATGGTAAGTTTTTATAAATCTGGGGAGGGAAGTGTCCAGGCTCGCTCCGATGATAAGCGAGCCTGGATCACTATCACTCTCCAGATTTATATGCTGTCTATAAATAGAGACCATAGTGACAAGACCCTCTCCTGTGAGTTCTAAGCCTATATGATAAGGTATAAAATTAGATTTTACACCTTATCATACATGCAAATGAGAGCAGATTAAAGCCACGCCCCTTCATGGACATGCCCCCTGGGTGTACCGATTTTTGCCAAGTATCAATCGATCTCTACAAGATCCCTCTGCATGGGTCTTTACCACATATGTCAATTGTTACACCCTTCTTTTATGAGTCTTTTATGAGTCAGTGGCAAATGCAGGATTTTGAAAGGGGGAATTTCCAAAGCGTGTAATACATAGGGTATATTAGCATACCTCCCAACCTTTTGGAGCCCGAAAACGGGACAAATAAGCTCCGCCCCTCCAAGCTCTGATCTCACCCCACCCTCACGCTGCACAGGGCAAAGATTACTCTTAGCCTGTGAGTGTGTGAGTGTGTGAGTGAGTGAGTGAGTGAGTGTGTGAGTATGTTAGGAAATTAGACTGTAATGCAGCAGAGGTTAATGTGAAAGACTGTTTAAAATTGTAAAGAGCTACTTCATATAATATATATATATATATCTGCCTTTACGGCGGAGATACGACATGCGTAAAGGGGGGGAGCACCCTTTTGGTAACAGCTGGGATACGTACAACCTTCAAAACAGGGGAATTACATACGACAAATACGTAATTCCCCTGACGGCCATTCTTTAGGATCCAGCCCCCAGTCACCATCTCTCACCTGCTTTCCTGTTGCAGCACAGGCCATTACCATCTTACTCTATGTCAACAAGCAATGTTTACATTTTTGGGGAATTTTTTCAATTTTTTTTTATTTTTAATTTTGGGGGTTTCTGGGAAACCAGAAACCCCCCTGGGTGCACCTTTGTGAGCCTGCATTTTAAGTAATGCAGCATTTTAACAAACTGAGGTTTACACCATTATTATATTGGGTGGCAGCAAAACAAAAAAATAAGTCTGTACATTTTTTTTTACTTTACTTTTTTATGTTTTATCTTGAAACAGACTTTAAACACAAAATAAATCAGACTGAAATATAAAACAGAACAAAAGAAACATAAATTTCTATGTATTTTTTGTCACAATACATCACATCTTCAGATGTCAGATGGTGATAGATTCATTTGTATGTTCCAGACCTAAAGTCACTCTGCTGCTATGTTGTCCTTAAGGCATAAAGGCCCCAAATGAATAGAAATACATGTTGTCCAAGGACTTAGAAGTGCAATGCCTTAATTACTTAAAGAAGGCTGCTTTTCAAAATATCTTTTGTAAAAATAAATTTTAGGTACAAAAGGCATTTTTTTTATTGTTCAAGAGACATGAATGGAAAATACCTGGTTCTAAGTAGTGGTGAAGAGGTAGGTGTAGGACAGGGCTGGTGCAATTTGGTAAGTAGGTGAAGACAAAATATTCATATGCCCAACCCCAAATTCAGAGAGGCAATCAACAGAAATATACCTCGAAATAGGTGATTTTCTGTCAGCATGCATGTGAGCGCCAGATGTTATAATACAGGTCTTCAGGTAAGTTCCGTACGCCTTTAGATCCATCCGACAGGGCAACCCATCCCCTGCACCCGCCTAAAAGCAGTAAGATGGGGGGGCATTTAAATTTGACTGATCCACACAGGTGACTTAAGGTAGTAAATGCTGCCATAACTGCATGAGAATGGGGGAGGGGGGGGTGACAGAAATAATCTCTCGCTGTAAGTACTCTGGCTTTTACATTTGCAGTAGGACACTCTGTGATGCAAAATTGGCGGCTTTTTATTTCTTCCCTCTGGGAGAGAGTGAAGAAAGAGATGGCAGAAATGCAAATCACTGCCTGATGTCCCACCACCTGACTATCAATGCTGCTTTCCATAGTGTTAATAAGGATGGTACACAAATTGCATTACCAAGCCCCACCCATCCTGAGTAAAGCTATGAATCCCATCATTTATAGGCAGGGAGCAGGACATTAGATCACTACCTAAAGCTCACTGCAGGAGATTTGCCTGTTCTTCCAGGATACCAAGAGTAATGCCTAAAATCTGGGGGTCTCCCGAACACTCTCATTGGTCCTGCTTTTGTTGTGTTTATTTAGAATTCTCTGGAGGTTTTTTTTTATTCCACCGCTTCTCTTCTAAACCTGTTCATTATACGGCAAATAGCACAGTCCCCACTCGCGCACCAGTCAGTCATATATATTCATCTTTCTTTACTTCTGAAAATAAATTAATGTTTAACTGGATTTATTTTTGTTTTGTTTTTCAGACCAATCATTTGTTTGTTTACTAGCAGTGTTATAGTTGTTTTTGCTTTATTTGTATATGCACTGTCAGTAAATTATTGTTTTTTGGTTTAAAGCGTCAGGTGAGGGTTTTACCTAAACATCATCATTTACAATACCATACCTATGCCTTTAATTGATTAATGTAGGCTTTGAAATTTAGCTGTGGGGATCCTCATCCATTCAGCAAGGATAGCATTAGTGAGGTCAGATGTTAATAATATTGAGGTCAGATATCTGTGTTCTCTGAAGCCAAACTCTGCAAACAACATTTGATGGCCCTTGCTTTCTGCATGGTGCAATGTCATTCGGAAACAAGAAAAAGCCTGCTATAAGTTTATGGTTGTCTGGATTTTCTATCTAATGTTACAGCATTCAAATTTCCTGTGCCTTTCTGGCAAATCTGTGATAAGCAGTTACAGGTCATTACAGATGGCCAGTGATTTCTAAATCGTTACACTCATGAGTTGCCACTGCTTCAATGTCCATATACAGTGGGCTGATCCTGAGGCACAAATCTAAATGAAGTCTACATCATACATGCAGTTGGAAAATATGGGCGGGTTGCGTTTAATCCAAAATCACATACAATGGTGCCTCTTGATGGCAATCTTGTACAGCACGCAGCACATGGGCACAAAGCAGACTAACTTAATGCAGCTACGTGACCACATACATTGTGCAATAGTAGGATAGAACACTGTATAGTGTGGAAAAAGTTAGTGAATAGTAACAACACTTCAATCACTATGCAAACACAGTAAAACAATACAAAACTAATGATTAAGACAGGGTTGTCGACTTTTAAAAGCTTCCCTCCAAGAGATCCCGGAGGGAAGCCATAGATGCAGACAGTGGGTGGTTTTTAACGGTGTGATTTATGCAAATTGCATCATTAAGCCCCGCCCCTTAACTATTACCTCTTTCAGGGTTTCATAGGGATGGGGGTGGGGCTTCATGACGCAATAGTAAACTAGTGTTGCCAGTCAGGGGGGCAGGACTTAAGGCCGTGGTTTCATGGAAACCACGAGCCTCAAATCCCTTGTGGGAAATTTGCCGCCTCTCCCAGGATACCAGGAGAACTGCCCAAATTTTGTGAGTCCCCAGGACATTCCCAGGAGAGTTGGCAACTATGGATTAAGAACAAAAACATAATGACAACAGTACAATACTCCAGTAGCGATTTTCAAACATTAGTATTGCATTTGAAGTCAAAACAGGTCATGTAGTGTCACCTCCACTGGACTTAGACATGAACTGTGGATAGTTTACTTGAACCTTCACACCTTTCCCACCACTAAATGTCCTTCAGAATGCAATCCGTCACAGTTCAGGATACGTTAGGGTCTGTAAGGGGCGTGACTGTGGGCCTGATCCTGAGCTACGGCCGCCGTCGCTAGTACGGCCGCCGTAGCTCGAATGCGCATGCGCCGGGCAGATGGTGGGCGGCGTTACTATGGAAACGCCCGATCTACGATCGGGCGTCCATAGTAGCGGCGTTGGGACGCTGGAGGGGACGTCCTCCAGCGTCCCAACGCTCACGTTACTCCAGGAGGGCGGGGGGAGGTAAGTAAATGAGGCTAGGGGGGCGGGCTAGGCGGCCATACGCTCCTGTGTGAGCGTATGGCCCCTTCCTTACGCCGGGCGAAGCTAGGGTAGC
>WWET01003503.1:53945-69558 GCA_011038615.1 Limnodynastes dumerilii | reverse complement strand
AGTTGGCCATGCCCCCTGTGACGGCTTGCCGCCGCTTCGCCACGGCACGGTCATCTCTGCTGCAATCAACAGTTTGGGGGGGGGCCCAAGAAGTTGCTGTACCGGAGCCCAGAATTTCTCTTGGCGGCCCTGTGTGTATGTATGCACACTCAGTGTGTATATGTATGTGGGGTGCACTGTTTGTGTTTATTTATATATGTGGGGTGCAGTGTGTGTGTGTGTGTGTGTATTTATATCGGTTGCATTGTGTTTTGTGTGAGAGAGATATATTATAGAAGAAAAAACTAGTAAGCGCTATATAAGCTATATAAGCGCTATATTAGACACCGAAAAAATTTACAATGCACAAATAAAATAGATTAAAGTTGTCTCAGTTATTACAATATGATAACATCTCTCTATTAAATTAAACCATAACACCATAAAACATATACACTAATAGAACATCGCCAGTTCTGTACTATATAGAAACAATCAATTTGTAGAAGAAAAGACAAACAGTTAAAGGATAAACTCATAAAATGCTCCCGGAAAGGTGGTCTCACATATATGGTATATAAACCAATCAAATTCTAGCGCTCACTTTCTTTTTACATACTAGAGAATGTCAGCTAAAATCTGATTGGTTGCTATGGTCAACATCTTCACTTTTCCAAACCCGCAGCTAAGTAAAATCTGGTCCCTAGAGTTTATTTGGTCCTGCCCACATGAGGCCTCTTCCAGAAATTTTTTCAGGGACACTTTATTTTACCAATCCACTCCTTCCAGCTACCACTAGAAGAAGAAAAAATAAATACATAAACACACAATAAATAGTATTTTTGTCTTTAACCTTGGTCTCAATCACTAGAATTGGCAGAAATCTTTACAGTGCACCCAGATATGATTAAAATAAAGCATCTGTGGGAGCATTTTATAAGATAGATAAAACAACGGCACCTGGATGTTTCTTTTTTTTATTCTTTGGGCACTAATACTGAGGTCACTGTTGAGGCACACATTTTTCTTGGTATCTGTAATAGGTCCCATTACCATGGTGGATCAGAAAGAGCACTAATATATTTTAACACTGTGCTTGTAGCTTCCAGTGAAGTCATTTCCATCTAAAGGCACCAGATGACAATGTTGTTTCTTTCTGCTTTCTTTTACTTCAGTTTGCTAGACTATAGTCTAATTCCTCCACTGCATAGTGATAAAGCATTTCATTCAATGGATCCTATATGTGTTTACTCCCCTCCCCATCAAATTTAGCTTTTTTTTAAGCATATACTTATCCACTTGCTAATGTATGATAACATATATCAACTGCAGTATTTATATGCAGATACCCAATAGAATGATATTTCAAATATGTGGTAAAGCAGGGATTCTCAACCAGTGGTACTAGTACCATTGGTGGTACTTGGACCACTGTCAGATGGTACTCAGGGCAACAGGGTAACCATTGCTATAGTGAATAGTAGTAGATTAATCCTTTGCCTCATATTGAATTTGAAATATCATGCAATTACATATCTGAATATAAAGTATGTATTCAATTCAACCTCATCTTCCCACGAAAATCTGATAGTGAGCTCCAGGACAGAACAGCTATGGTCATATGTTTAGAATATTGCTGCCGGAACACAACTGAATAATTGGAATTATTTTACTGATATCCTTGTGCCCCGTACACTGTCCAATTAATCGTATATCTGATACGACTGTTGGGTAGGACAGTTGGACAATGTGTACAGTGCATATTTGATCCAATATCGTAATTTACCTGATATTTTGGCATAGCCTATGGCCCTTTTGGTCTTTGTTTCTTCTCCCAATTTTTTATACCATAAATCTTCTGTATACCAGTCTTGTCCTTGATTATCATGTGTGCGTCGCCTGTACGTATGCAGCTTTAGTCTCCCACATAATCCAATCACAAACAGTTATAATAAATAGTAATCAAAAATTCTACTTAAAAAAAAATAAAAATCAAAGAAACATTTTTTCTGTTGTATCAGGTGACACCTGTTAATTTCCCAAAGTACACTTTTTTTTCTTATTTCTTTCCTTATTTATTTTTAACAACCCAAATCATAATTGTTGTAACAAATGCAAATTTTTATTATGAAATAAAAACAAATCATGGAACACAAATGTAAAACATCAACATTCACATTATAATTATCAACATTGCAATGCAATCACTTGAATGCCTAATAACAAAAGCTATTTCATTTTTGAGACATCAAATGTCCATATTTTGCTAAGTGTAATTTTAAGCAGGCACTGACTTTTAAAGTGACCCCTGCTAATATTGACAAATTATCCGTTCAACATGATTTTAGGAATGTCTCTAAAGTCATTCACAAAAAGGTTCAGGATAATTGGAATGTCATTCAGACAAACACATCCTTGTTTTCTCTATTATGGTATAGAGTGCCTCATCGATAAAATCAGATGCTCCACAATTAACTAGCGGAAATGCCCTGCACATTAAAGAAGCTTTACAAATAAACTGTGAATTTTTAATAATTTTAGTAGCTATAATTTTAGCATAATTATAGTAAAAGCGTGGTAGCAGGCAGTGGAAAACACAGTTGCTGTCAAAGGCCCTGACTTATGATTTATGTTTGCCGACTTCTACACACTACTTATTTCCGTAATGGAGTGCAGCCAACAGATGCTGCACTCCATACGGATCAGGGCCCCCCACATGGAGGAGTGGGATAATACATGAAAATAGTACAGTAAGGGCTTGACTAAGAAGGGTTTCTGTATGGGATACTTAACGTAGGGGTCACTATCCACACATTGGAGACTACAAAATCTGTACGGTAGCCTCCACAGCGGTGTCTCCTGTAGGAAACATGCTTAAGTATGACTCAGTACCATAGTCTTACTATACTGCATTAAGAATATACTGAATAAAATATTATAACAAAGAATAACTTAATACTAAAAATATTAATGTTTAGAAATGAATCATATAACTGTAAAAAAAAACAAAAGAATATATATACAAACAACATTATAGTATGGTTGATTAATAAGTAACGAACAACAAGCAGCATTTATTACCAGCTTATTTCCCTCAACTGACTCCAAGCAGGAGAGACTCACTGAGATGCAGCAACTAGAGAAGGGTATTGTACTCCACAATGATATGTGAATGTTACTGGTTGCCTATGTGAAGATAGATTCGGTTGTTAAGTATTGGCATTTATAGCTCTTAAATGGTTTTACAAAAGATCATGGTAGACTTTAATTCATATGAAACACATATGAATGCACATTATGGCAGCAATCAACTCTTCAGATTTCAAGGATCATTAATTTGCGTTTTAAAATTATGGAGGAACTACGTTAGCAGCACTGTCACAGTTGAATTACTGCAGTACACAGTAATGATCATAGTATTGTGCTGGCATCATGCAATAAGTAACAAACAAACAAACCTATGTAATTCATAAATTACAAACCTTGCATATATTCCCCTATACATACCAAATAAATAAAGTTACATTCTTTCTATGTTTTATGTTGACATTACATGTCCAGGTCCAATCTGGTTTCCTTGTAGGTACCTATGTGATAACTGATCTGCTTAAAAGCAACAGTTACAGACATGGGACTGGATCCAGACCCTGGCACGCTTTCCGTACGTGCGTCCATCTGACCGCTGATCCACGCGTAAGTGGGTGTTACCACTCACACTGTAAATTTTACATGCTTCAACCCAACCACCTTTACAGCAGAGGTGAAACACAACCCCTTTTAACTTAAAAGTCATTGTACGGAACTGTATTCTATACTAATAAGCAAAGAATATACAGTACATGACATTGTACTGTGGCAAATTTACAGTTCTGTTGTTGAAATGAGTAAGTTGTTATTTGAATTTTAATCAGTATTGGATTCTGACTGGTTGACAAATGCTTTAGAATACCCACTAGCTACAAATAAAAAGCCCTTTTACTTTATAACCAGCATTTAGTTCTGCATTTCTTGTACTTGTAGGCTCATGAATAGGATTTGGCTTGTGGCAGTTTAAGCATCACTGGATGTTTTGCTGTGCATTTTATTTTATATATAGCATCTACTGCTAATGCCTGGAACACTTACAATATCCCCCCCCCCTGTGGCAATTTGGCTTGCCTGGAAGACAAGAGAATAATTGTTAGTGGTTAGGAATATTTACTAACATTGCATGGATTTGCTCTAAACCATTGTCACCTATCAGGCTCCAGACTTAATTGTATGCCCGATTGCATAGCGTATCTTTGTTCATTTAAACTGCGCAACCTCAAAACAAATGTGCTCACAACTTCAGCAATCCAGACCCAAATGCAACTCACTGCGTCTGCTTGAATTTGGAGCTTCATTCTGTGAGAGAGAAATAAAATAGCCACATATATGAACAGGTAACACAACTGGTCATTTCAGAGGGCAAAAAAATAGATAAATAAATCAATTCAAAATAAGCAGTTCAGAATTCATACTTACCAGCCTGCTCTGAATGATCATCTCAGGATATTTTTTATATGAATGTTCTGCACAGTGGCTGAAGATCATCCAGACTTCGGAAAGCGGAGAAAATCACCTCAGATGGAGTCTGGCTTGCAGCTCTTTGTGGGACCTTGCTGGAAAGGTGAATATTAGTAAATATTAATTTTATGCTAACCAGGCTTGCCACAAGGAGAAGTGAGCTTGCCAAGCATAATTAATGCTATTTTTAGTAAATGAAGTCCTAAATGTAATAAATAGATAGATACTAAATAGATATTTGTATGCTAATAGTGTTTGTGTAGAAGAAAAAGCTGAAAAATGTTAGATTTTTAGATTGATCAATACTGACCTCTTCTCTGTCTTATCACTCATACTCTACCTGATCAGTTAGATGAACAATTCTGCTACACAGGATTTAAGCCACTGATGAACAGATATAGTTTAGTATAATAAAAGTTTTAGGTATATTATACAATAAAATTACAGAAAATCTTTGGTATTGGCAGGTTACCCCACTTATGCATGCAAAGGGCCAAGTCCTGAGCTAAGTACGCGTATTTGCGCTAGCCGATGACGTCAAATTGGCTATTTGTATTTACTGTGCATGCGTGTACACTAAACATACATACCATCAGCGTAAATACGAACGGAGGGACGGGGGCATCAAAATGACACCTGTAATTACGCTTTGTAGACGAAGGGAGGCATTTAAATTGGACAGTATGGGCAGGCTATCACGTACGTAAATCCATTACGTACGTCAGTACTTTTGCTATGAAAAGTTAAGGTAGGGTTTAGGCAACATAAAATGGCCAAAGTACGTACAAGCGAGTGGAGTCCATAGAAATTACGATAGCGTAAATACGCTACGCATTCTAACATAACTAGCCCATAGGTCTGGATTTACCCCAAAGTGTGTAAGTGGGGTGTTTTGAGGGTGTTTTGAATGCGCATGCATTCTCCAGATGTTACGTGCATAATTTTACACCCGTAACACCTATCATACGTAACTTAGTTCCATACTATAGGAGTTACGAGGAAAAGGGCTGTGCTTCCCCTCCGCCTGCCAAGCTGAGCGCAGTAACATCATTGCATTGTAGCCACTTTACAGGTGAAGCAATATTATGGTTTTATTTGCAAAACAATGTTTCAGCTCCCCTAAAATCCCAACTTTAAATGTTATGTATGCAAAATGACTTGTGAGGTAGATATAAAGCATGTCACATTTAATGCCTATGAATAATGCTCTTCAGGCTTTCCTCTATGGTCCAGCCTAGGCTCCAGTGGACTGCAGACTTGTTTCCAAAAACAGCTGCTAATGTCATTACCTGATGGTGTTAATAAACTTGAAGAAGGTGAGCTTTTGGATCTAAAACCAGTTTCTCTGTCCCTCAGATAACTACAGTACTGCAGGCAGAAGCAAATAGGTTCCCATGCCTGAAATCAAGTGCGCCACTTGAGATGGAGGCCAATTGGGGCCGGTATAGCTGATTTCGGGTTAGCGGCACTGAAATACAGCTTGAGATGGGCAGCAACTTTAGGAGGCAAGGCAGATGAGTCATCATGCCTGGAGGCAAGGGCAGAACAGAACAAGTTTACTAGATGAAAAGACTCCATTAGACAAACTGGACAATGACAAACAGACATAAGACAGGAATTCCCCACAGTTCGCTCCAATCTGTTTTGGCTGGGCATCATGTTACGGAACTGCTCCCAGGTTATGGAATCAACTGCACATGCGTAGTAACTTTTATGCGCTGTCAATGTAGTGGATAAGGTCGGAAATGCCTAAGGGACGGACTTGTGAATCGGGTGGGGAATAATCCGACCCTAAGTGCGGCGGAAATATACACACCTAAGGATTAGCATAGAAATAGGCGGGGGGGAGGCATTTAGATGAGGGAAAGTGGGCGCGCTTACAGATTTAGGGCTGCAAATATCCACAACTAAGATACATAAGGCCGGAAGTGAGTGTGCCTAGTTAGGGCAAGTCAATGCAGGTCTAACTTTAGATCTGGCCGGAGAAAGCAAGGGGAGTGACTGTTTTTTTTGGTGGCTGTAACTGTTAGAGGCCGCGGCGTCACTCCAGCGCCACCACGTAGCCGTCTGCGCACCTCGCCTCCCGCTGCCGTCACGTGAGCGGAACGCATGCAAATTAGCCATGCGGTCCCGCTTCCTCTCTCTGGTGCACTTCCATTGGCTCGGCCACGCTCCATGCTGTTTGTCTGCGCCACGTTGTTCTGGGAGGCTGGTTCTTGCAGGGCTCCCTCATTGGCCAGCCTCCTATGTAAATAGTCGGCGCCTGCACTTCCTGCCCGCCGGTTATAGCTTAGTATAAGTCCTTAGTGCAGCCCCTCATATAGTATAAGTCCTTAGTGCAGCCCCTCATATAGTATAAGTCCTTAGTGCAGCCCCTCATATAGTATAAGTCCTTAGTGCAGCCCCTCATATAGTATAAGTCCTTAGTGCAGCCCCTCATATAGTATAAGTCCTTAGTGCAGCCCCTCATATAGTATAAGTCCTTAGTGCAGCCCCTCATATAGTATAAGTCCTTAGTGCAGCCCCTCATATAGTATAAGTCCTTAGTGCAGCCCCTCATATAGTATAAGTCCTTAGTGCAGCCCCTCATATAGTATAAGTCCTTAGTGCAGCCCCTCATATAGTATAAGTCCTTAGTGCAGCCCCTCATATAGTATAAGTCCTTAGTGCAGCCCCTCATATAGTATAAGTCCTTAGTGCAGCCCCTCATATAGTATAAGTCCTTAGTGCAGCCCCTCATATAGTATAAGTCCTTAGTGCAGCCCCTCATATAGTATAAGTCCTTAGTGCAGCCCCTCATATAGTATAAGTCCTTAGTGCAGCCCCTCATATAGTATAAGTCCTTAGTGCAGCCCCTCATATAGTATAAGTCCTTAGTGCAGCCCCTCATATAGTATAAGTCCTTAGTGCAGCCCCTCATATAGTATAAGTCCTTAGTGCAGCCCCTCATATAGTATAAGTCCTTAGTGCAGCCCCTCATATAGTATAAGTCCTTAGTGCAGCCCCTCATATAGTATAAGTCCTTAGTGCAGCCCCTCATATAGTATAAGTCCTTAGTGCAGCCCCTCATATAGTATAAGTCCTTAGTGCAGCCCCTCATATAGTATAAGTCCTTAGTGCAGCCCCTCATATAGTATAAGTCCTTAGTGCAGCCCCTCATATAGTATAAGTCCTTAGTGCAGCCCCTCATATAGTATAAGTCCTTAGTGCAGCCCCTCATATAGTATAAGTCCTTAGTGCAGCCCCTCATATAGTATAAGTCCTTAGTGCAGCCCCTCATATAGTATAAGTCCTTAGTGCAGCCCCTCATATAGTATAAGTCCTTAGTGCAGCCCCTCATATAGTATAAGTCCTTAGTGCAGCCCCTCATATAGTATAAGTCCTTAGTGCAGCCCCTCATATAGTATAAGTCCTTAGTGCAGCCCCTCATATAGTATAAGTCCTTAGTGCAGCCCCTCATATAGTATAAGTCCTTAGTGCAGCCCCTCATATAGTATAAGTCCTTAGTGCAGCCCCTCATATAGTATAAGTCCTTAGTGCAGCCCCTCATATAGTATAAGTCCTTAGTGCAGCCCCTCATATAGTATAAGTCCTTAGTGCAGCCCCTCATATAGTATAAGTCCTTAGTGCAGCCCCTCATATAGTATAAGTCCTTAGTGCAGCCCCTCATATAGTATAAGTCCTTAGTGCAGCCCCTCATATAGTATAAGTCCTTAGTGCAGCCCCTCATATAGTATAAGTCCTTAGTGCAGCCCCTCATATAGTATAAGTCCTTAGTGCAGCCCCTCATATAGTATAAGTCCTTAGTGCAGCCCCTCATATAGTATAAGTCCTTAGTGCAGCCCCTCATATAGTATAAGTCCTTAGTGCAGCCCCTCATATAGTATAAGTCCTTAGTGCAGCCCCTCATATAGTATAAGTCCTTAGTGCAGCCCCTCATATAGTATAAGTCCTTAGTGCAGCCCCTCATATAGTATAAGTCCTTAGTGCAGCCCCTCATATAGTATAAGTCCTTAGTGCAGCCCCTCATATAGTATAAGTCCTTAGTGCAGCCCCTCATATAGTATAAGTCCTTAGTGCAGCCCCTCATATAGTATAAGTCCTTAGTGCAGCCCCTCATATAGTATAAGTCCTTAGTGCAGCCCCTCATATAGTATAAGTCCTTAGTGCAGCCCCTCATATAGTATAAGTCCTTAGTGCAGCCCCTCATATAGTATAAGTCCTTAGTGCAGCCCCTCATATAGTATAAGTCCTTAGTGCAGCCCCTCATATAGTATAAGTCCTTAGTGCAGCCCCTCATATAGTATAAGTCCTTAGTGCAGCCCCTCATATAGTATAAGTCCTTAGTGCAGCCCCTCATATAGTATAAGTCCTTAGTGCAGCCCCTCATATAGTATAAGTCCTTAGTGCAGCCCCTCATATAGTATAAGTCCTTAGTGCAGCCCCTCATATAGTATAAGTCCTTAGTGCAGCCCCTCATATAGTATAAGTCCTTAGTGCAGCCCCTCATATAGTATAAGTCCTTAGTGCAGCCCCTCATATAGTATAAGTCCTTAGTGCAGCCCCTCATATAGTATAAGTCCTTAGTGCAGCCCCTCATATAGTATAAGTCCTTAGTGCAGCCCCTCATATAGTATAAGTCCTTAGTGCAGCCCCTCATATAGTATAAGTCCTTAGTGCAGCCCCTCATATAGTATAAGTCCTTAGTGCAGCCCCTCATATAGTATAAGTCCTTAGTGCAGCCCCTCATATAGTATAAGTCCTTAGTGCAGCCCCTCATATAGTATAAGTCCTTAGTGCAGCCCCTCATATAGTATAAGTCCTTAGTGCAGCCCCTCATATAGTATAAGTCCTTAGTGCAGCCCCTCATATAGTATAAGTCCTTAGTGCAGCCCCTCATATAGTATAAGTCCTTAGTGCAGCCCCTCATATAGTATAAGTCCTTAGTGCAGCCCCTCATATAGTATAAGTCCTTAGTGCAGCCCCTCATATAGTATAAGTCCTTAGTGCAGCCCCTCATATAGTATAAGTCCTTAGTGCAGCCCCTCATATAGTATAAGTCCTTAGTGCAGCCCCTCATATAGTATAAGTCCTTAGTGCAGCCCCTCATATAGTATAAGTCCTTAGTGCAGCCCCTCATATAGTATAAGTCCTTAGTGCAGCCCCTCATATAGTATAAGTCCTTAGTGCAGCCCCTCATATAGTATAAGTCCTTAGTGCAGCCCCTCATATAGTATAAGTCCTTAGTGCAGCCCCTCATATAGTATAAGTCCTTAGTGCAGCCCCTCATATAGTATAAGTCCTTAGTGCAGCCCCTCATATAGTATAAGTCCTTAGTGCAGCCCCTCATATAGTATAAGTCCTTAGTGCAGCCCCTCATATAGTATAAGTCCTTAGTGCAGCCCCTCATATAGTATAAGTCCTTAGTGCAGCCCCTCATATAGTATAAGTCCTTAGTGCAGCCCCTCATATAGTATAAGTCCTTAGTGCAGCCCCTCATATAGTATAAGTCCTTAGTGCAGCCCCTCATATAGTATAAGTCCTTAGTGCAGCCCCTCATATAGTATAAGTCCTTAGTGCAGCCCCTCATATAGTATAAGTCCTTAGTGCAGCCCCTCATATAGTATAAGTCCTTAGTGCAGCCCCTCATATAGTATAAGTCCTTAGTGCAGCCCCTCATATAGTATAAGTCCTTAGTGCAGCCCCTCATATAGTATAAGTCCTTAGTGCAGCCCCTCATATAGTATAAGTCCTTAGTGCAGCCCCTCATATAGTATAAGTCCTTAGTGCAGCCCCTCATATAGTATAAGTCCTTAGTGCAGCCCCTCATATAGTATAAGTCCTTAGTGCAGCCCCTCATATAGTATAAGTCCTTAGTGCAGCCCCTCATATAGTATAAGTCCTTAGTGCAGCCCCTCATATAGTATAAGTCCTTAGTGCAGCCCCTCATATAGTATAAGTCCTTAGTGCAGCCCCTCATATAGTATAAGTCCTTAGTGCAGCCCCTCATATAGTATAAGTCCTTAGTGCAGCCCCTCATATAGTATAAGTCCTTAGTGCAGCCCCTCATATAGTATAAGTCCTTAGTGCAGCCCCTCATATAGTATAAGTCCTTAGTGCAGCCCCTCATATAGTATAAGTCCTTAGTGCAGCCCCTCATATAGTATAAGTCCTTAGTGCAGCCCCTCATATAGTATAAGTCCTTAGTGCAGCCCCTCATATAGTATAAGTCCTTAGTGCAGCCCCTCATATAGTATAAGTCCTTAGTGCAGCCCCTCATATAGTATAAGTCCTTAGTGCAGCCCCTCATATAGTATAAGTCCTTAGTGCAGCCCCTCATATAGTATAAGTCCTTAGTGCAGCCACTCATATAGTATAAGTCCTTAGTGCAGCCCCATCAAATAGTTAAGTCATTAGTGCAGCCCCCAATTGCAGTCATATACACTTACCCGCACCGTGGTCTCACCTCCGCAGCTCCGCACCCTCTCTGCTTTGAAGTGACACTGACGTCAACGTCTTTACTCACATACGCACCAGTGACTAAGTTCCGGCCGCAGCTGTTTACATGAGGGCTGGCTGGTTGCTAGGATAGGTGCGGCCAGGAGAGAATGATTAAAAAGATCCAGCCGCATGGTCAGCGACAGACCGTGCGGCCCTAAACAATTAACGGCAGTGCGGCTCGGGGGCACATGCTCTCCTGCCCCCCGGGCCAGCCCGCCACTGGTCCCACATTACAGTTAAAAAAACATTACATTCCCCCTTACAACAAAGTAAAAACTACATGCCCACGTACAAATAATTAAATAATACATTGCCCAATTAAGATATAACATAAGTATTTGCCCCTATTCAATAATCTGTCACAATAGTTGCCCCTGTATCATAGCTTTCCTCTTTAGATGTCCGCTTAGTAAAAAATGCAACAGGCTAAGCCCCGATATAATGTAATGCCAGCATAGCTTCCCCACCAGATGTAAATGCCACCGTAAATGTCCACATAGATGTAAATAACACCGTTAATTCCCACATAGATAAAAATGACAAAGTACATTCCCACATAGATGTAAATGTCAAAGTAAATGCCCACATTACTTATAAAATTAACCATAAGGAAATGATCTTAGAGAAAATACTTACAGTTCTGAAGTCCTCAATCTTGCCAGGCGACGATCGGGTCTTCGGCTCCCCCTCTTCTCCTCGCAGGTCCAGACAAAGGAGCTTCTTCTTCGTCGCGGTCGCCCCAGCTAATGACTAATGCCATTGCTGGGGCCCTTTTATAGCCTCAGGCGTGAGTCTTGCCTCCTTTGTATCAATAGTCTTCCTATTTAAAAGTGGTCTCTTCCCCTCTGATGTAAAATTGGTTGCTTTCCCTCTCTTTTTTTTTTGTGAATATTGAACAAAAATAATTGTTAAGATGATCTGCCATAGCCCTAACACCCTCAATTACACTCCCATACTCCATGTTTTCAGCCTTACTGGACCTGATTCACACTTAAGAGTAAAATTGCAAACTTACCTAAATATAGGCACATGAAAAAGACATAATTCCGATTCATAGAAAAGAAAGAAACTGATTAACCACTCCCCCTGTATTGGGAGTGCAACGTAAATAATTCTTTCCTGTGTATAATTAGGTACATGCAGACTTTTTTTAAGCTGTTAATCAGTTGTGTGTAAAGGTTCTTAAAATTGCTTATGATTCAAGGATATGTAACTAAACGCGCTGATTAGGCTTTGGAAAAGGAAAGTTTTTTTTTTTTATAAGTAACCATTACAAATACAACTTGAAATAAGACATACTTTAAAACACACATAAACAAATACTGAATTAAGTTATAAATAAAATGATCCACTACATACAGAGACTTCCAGAAAACTTTTTAAAAACAAGTATTTAAAAAATAAAAATCCACACAAGCAACCAATACAGTTATATATAAGTAAATGTAATGGTGTTTGTTCACAAAATTAAAAGTAAATTAAAAAAAAAACTTCATAAACTCTAACCAAATAATGGTTGCACAAAATGTAAAATCAGCATAGCATTAAATAAGCCTTGATTTGTTTAATATATAAACATACATCCATTGATTATAAGCATGCAGCAGGTGTGGTATGAAATAAGTAAGAGCAGACACAGCCTCACAGCAAACAATATGGTTCTTCAATTTACGAGTGGTCCAAGGCTACCATAACTTTAACCATGCGTATGTTAGTTTATGCAAGGCGCTCCTACTTGTGAATCAGTCCTAACTCTGTTGGAACGTCCATACTGTCCATTAGTATCCTGTGTGCTGCTCATTTGTATTAAGAGTCTTGCCCCTCTAGCCACGCATGTGGAACTCGTTCAATGACGATGTTTGTATTAGTCTAAGTCTGAATTTCCGTGTATGTGAATCAGTCGCCCATAGTTTCCGTGCGTGTATTTGGGTTCTGGGCATGCGCAGCTTATCTGATCGTAAAAATACGCACGTAGATTCTACACTTACTAAAGTGTGAATACAGTCCACTATATCTTTTTTTTTGTTTTTTTTTTGCCTTTCATTTATATACCTTCAAAAGCTTTTGTCCCCTTTTCATAGCATGTAGGCCAGTTTTTCCTTAGTTCCTCAGTAGAATAAAATACATACCAGCTTATATTTCTGTTTGTAAATCAAAATACCAGTATGAAAAAGTTAAGTTTGGTATTGCCTTCCTTTCTTCTCACTTATCCAGCATTATACATCATTAGAAAGACTTGGAACTCGCCAATAAAATGTGAGAAGTCCCAATGCAAGGATGTAATAGTTATACAAATAGTGCGCACTTATGGACACGGCACATGCACGTGCTTTAGATTAGTAGATATATAAAGGGCCATATCCAGACATTTGATTTCTATGCTTAGGGTTCTGCGATTATTAGATCCATATTCACAGGTGCAACATATCCAGTGATTGTTTTGATGGTGTAGCCTATCTTATAGCGTGTAAGCCACTTTACAGTTTAGTAAATTGCAGACTTAATTAAAAATGAGATACCAATTTAGCCACTGGTGGTTCACTGTTTCCTGCACCAACGGACAATGGATATATATCTGCTCAAATGATGAGGATTTCATCCCAGCCCAGTGGCATGTTTAAGTTCAAGGAGCTGTTGACTAATCTAATTCGCCACAACTTTTTGGACCATTGTGTAAACGTTTAACGCTAAAAGTATGGGTCTGATCCTTATGCACTGTATTGGTAAAAATATAAACAAACAAAAAAGCGTATTAGTCGTTGAAGTACCCAGCACTTGAGTTTAGAATGCTGGGAAAAGGGAACGTATCAATGAGAGTAGCTGCATTGTGCTTGGCTATACTGTATACATATACAACATACCTTATATACCTTGGGATCCAGATCTGCTGTTATGTGTACATCTTGATCCCATATAGGCCTACCATTATTTGTTTTTAATAAATATACAGAATGCAGGATATATTTGTTTTTGCAATCAGTACTGGATTAGGCCCTTAAAATGCAATATAGATAGAGTTTACACAAAAACTCTATGGGCTGCATTCACACATAAGACAGATCCGCACCTAATTCACCCGTCCTGCCCTTAACCCACCCCTGTTTTTAGGTACCTTATGGCACTTACAAGTGCACCATAGGGCTACCTTATCTTAGCATGTGTAGTTTCCTTCTTAAGACCTTTCCTCTCCCCGTCTCCAACCGCCCTCCCCGGCTAATCTAAATCCCCCGCTTCTACCTAAACACTCCCCGAGGCAGCATTATGACGCCTCTTTCTAACTAAACTACTCCATGTGGTCTTTAAAGATCTAACTGGTACGTAGATTGCATAAATGACCTACAAAGCATAAATATATACACACTTAAGAAGAAGAAGCTTCCTAGGTGTGAATACAGCCCTATATGAGAAAACAAAGCTGAAAATAGTTGGAAGTAACTAGAAGTTTTTCTCCCTCATTTATCCCGTCTTTCTATCGATGCCCAGGGACAAGGAATAACTTGACAATCCAAAAGGATTTCATTAACTAAAACAATGCATTCTTATGTGTTGATTAAACTTCTTCTTTAACCGATGGTAAAATTAGGTTGTGGTCTCTTGGCACATGTAAAAGCTGGAATCACAATGAACTGCATATATTCCAATTAAATGTGCAGTTGAAATAATGTGATATAAAAATGCATAGATGAGTACAAACATTAAAGCTACAGAAAAAGGAAAATTTGTATTTGTATGTATTGAGCTCTATTTACAGTATGTTTCGCAATTGCATTATAATTAGCACACTAAATTCCTACAAGTAGCATATAACATGCGCACTACCTATACTTCCACAACTCAGCTTCCACAACAGAATGCAGTGGCTTGATGAAGTGTCATGTGCAGGAATCAATCTCCGCAAGAGGGTCCGCACCAATCACCATATGTACGAGGAACGCATGGTGGGTGGTATCTAGAATAGTAATAGGACAGAAAAGGCAATACAAAAAGCGATTAAAAGCAATGCGATCTATTTACATTCGATAATTCCATGCAAGTCTTTCCAAATGCAGAATATTTAAGGCAGGGTTCTGCAAGCTGATGGGTTATACATAGGAGGGGAGTGCAGGGGGTGTGCACTACCCTCGCATGTACGGAAGTCTGGATCGCAAATCCAACTGAGGCTAACGTATGGAATCCACTATTAATCTGTATTAGGCCCTTTCTGTTCTTACATATTGTGCTCCCATAAGGTTCTTGTTGCCACTACTACTACTATAAAGCTAAAACAGACTCTAAATTAGATCATATAAAATACAGCTTTTCAAAAAATACCAGTAAGCATAGTTGCTGCTGGCTGAGAGTAACCATTTCAAGTTCAGTTTCATGATAGGCTATATTTCCATTATTGTCTTGTAGCCCATTGTAAACATGTCTGTACTTCTTGTCAATCACCCCCAAGACACCGTGCATCAATTTTAATAATTGACAGTGTTGCACAGTGATCACAGTCCAGAAAGGAGAAAGGATAATTGAAAGGCAATATTGTCAAGCAAGAAGCAGTAAAACCTATGATAACTGGCTGAATGTATTAATGAACTTAGATCAA
>WWET01003503.1:13552-29438 GCA_011038615.1 Limnodynastes dumerilii | reverse complement strand
CACCCCAAACCCCCCCCCCCCCCCCGCAGCCTAACCCTAAGTACCCGGCAGGGGCGCTTCCAAAAATAATCTCATACTTAATATCTCATTAAAAAAAACAGCTGTCATTCGAATAAGAGGCAGCTGAAAAGCAACTTTCAGGTGTCCTTACTTTGCCTGGCAGTATTTGGTACAGGAACTCGCAATGGCTCTGAGGGTTAATAAATGCAACCTGCTCTGAAAAGAACGGGCCAGCGAGAAGAAGCAATATTTACATGGATCACCACAGAAACTGCAGAGGTGCGTGAAAATCCATGGTCTGTAAATATGATTACTGTCATTTTCCTGCGATAATACCCGTTTTCACATGAAAATGGGCATCACTGCATGAAAATTTACTTTGTAAATAGACCACTTTATGAGAAAACATTAAACTAGTGGTCCTAAAGTGCCAGGCTGTTAGACCTTAAAAGTTCATTTTTGTACTTTTGCATTTGTAAATTCTGAAATTTTAAACGAGCAGTTCTACAACAGAAAGCAGGGGGCACAAATTTAATTACTTAATCAATTACTGCAGCATTTATTTTAGCCTTTAAGATTAAGGGCTAGATTTATTAAACTGCAGAATATGAAAAATTGAGTTGTTGCCCATAGCAACCAATATGCATTCTGTTTCTAGGCCTTGGAACTTGCAAGTCATCCAATCTTATGCATCCAATGTGTGTTTTGTTGAATTGACTTCAGTTTCTCTGATTGAGTGGTGCATCACTAAATGCTACTTATCTGACTCAGGTTTTCCTTAAGCTCCCTATTTAAGCTCTGTCAATCAGACATCACATTGCTCTTTATCTGGTTTTACTGTCTGTGATGTCCTGTTCTGCAGAGCCTGGTAAGTCATGACTTTTCCCCTCTATATGACACACCCTGTCATTTTCCTCTGCTTATATGGTGTGCATTGGATTTCTAGGAATACTACATTTAGGCTTGTTTCTTGTATGATAATGGGCTGGATCTAGACTTAAGTAAGTGCTTGAAATTAGTTATTCCTGGGCTAAACCATGTTGATTGCAGGGAGAGTCAAGTTAATTGTATTCTTTGCATGCAGGGATGTATATTTCAATTGCTTACTGCACCCAGATACTGACCAGCTTTACTATCACACTGTTATTTAGACTTGGGATAGGAAACATCACCTCTCAACTATAATACTCTTTGTAACAGATGAAATATGACTCCCCTGTCATCAAAATGGTTTAGCCCAGGAGTAACTAATTTCAAGCACTTACTTAAGTCTGGATCCAGCCCAATGTTAGTATTTGACAGAAGACTATAGGGTTTATTCATGAATCTAATGGTACAACAATATCCAACTATACATGACAATTGTCATGTGCGGAAGTGGAGCAGAATCTAATACGGATAGCTGCCTTACATCATCTGTTTTAACTTGCTATTTAAGTATATTAGCATCATATATTTTGATACAAAAAAAAATTTCTGCACTTTAATAGTCACTTTAATAACTTCATCAAAGAGAAATAACATTGTGCACCACTTTTTTAATTTTATTTCTAACTTGTCTCAGATATGTTAATAGAACTGACAAAAACATTTATATAGATACCAGTACTGGTGGGTGGGTTTTTTTTGTTTTTTGCTTAAAAATAGGTCCTATGTGTGACCCAGTGCCCAGCCCAACCTTACATTATCAATAGTAGCCTCCTACTATAAATGTTTTCATTTTAATATCAAGTCCTTCCACTGTGATTAAAATTACTTTGATAAAATGTTTTTACAGTCAAAGTCTCATGTTTATCCTATTGTCCATACTCAACTTCTTTTCCTTTTCTTGTTTGGTGACAGTCGGAGAACTCTTGTCAGTATCTTACATGTCATGACAGCACTATATCAGGTTTCAGTCGCACCACACATTCCATATTTAAACTCTATCATAGGAAATCACTGTACATGACTGCAGTCTCTGCAGCATTGTTGCTCCTGATAGACTCATGTTGATAACTCTGAAGCTAGATATCATATTATGTTCAAAATCTGTGACTGACTGAGAAGCTATTTAAATAGGGAAGCATACAGACATTGCACATTCATGCTCATTACCTGGTTGGGTATACATGTACACCTCATCAAAACGTTGCATATATTGTACAGGAGCAGAGCAGAGCACATCTATATAGATATTTCTGAACATTCATTATTCATTTTTTTAACAAACCGATAAGAGCTTTAAAAGACCTAAGAAGGGTCACAATTAAATTATGTATTAATATGTCAATATTTTTCTCTCAAAATTCGATAAGAATTCAAATGTTAACCACATTATGGTATGATAAATAGTGTACCTAATAAAGACATGGAAGCACAATGGCAGCTAATACATATTCAAAATACAGTTGCCTAAGCCTTATTGAGATTAATGAGTTTTATACTCCTGCAGTAATGTAAAAACTACATTTGTGGGTAGAAAAAAGTTTTACAGGAGCAATATTGGAATTTCAGAGATAACATAACCATTGCAATTGCAGTGGAAGTTGCTGCCTTGAGGCCCCCTTAATACTGGGCCCTGGGAGTTATGCCACTAGCGACAGGCTTTAAAAAAAGTTTTATAAATTCCAAAAATTATATATATTTTTTAATCAGACATATGATGTAGTGTGTGTGTGTGTGTTTCTGTGTGTGTTATTGTTCTTTGTTATAAAAAAAAGTATTTCTTTTAATCTAAAATAAGTGTGCAGTTGGGGAAGTCTCTTAACTCACTTGAATGGTCTTCTGATCCCTACCTTAATTTTTACCACTACCTTAATTTTTCAATCCTTCCTCACTTAAAATGGGGATAGATTAGAAGTCTGGATAGAGCAGAGGGCGCTTAGAACACCCATATTGTAAAATTTCAATAGTTCCTCTCTACCCTTTGTCAATATATTAAATCTAATATACCTACAGAATCACTGAAATAAAACACTGTTCTTTAATGGCTGACATTACATAATTCAGTAATGAGTCTTTATTAATAAATTCACTCATTACACCACTGTCAAAGACATCACAAATTCCACATCCCTTATGATAGAAACTTGCTCTACTTAACATGCTAATTTGGAACTTATCCAGTAAGCACTATAAAAGCAGGTGGAGCATTTGACATTGTTGCTCCAGATATATGCTGATATATGCTGTTTGATCCCAGGTGTTTACACATTAGAATGTAACAACGTTTGTTTCAGATGTAAATTGAGTTAAGGAACACTTATTCTATACCACATACAGTTGTAGTATTTTGACAAATTATACTTGCTATAATGGAAGGAACCTAAATGCAGTACTCCTAAGAAAAATGATGTTATATACCCGTAAATATTCAGAAATATATTATGGGATCTATTACAATTAAAGAATTTTCATTTGAGGAAAATATACATGCCAAAAGAAAAAGGCATGCACCAGTTTAATAAATATTAGTTTAATCTAGCTCTGACACTTTATACAATAAACTGTAATAAGTTATTTTGCAGTGCATCTGATGGTGATTAAATATATAATGAAAAAAAGAGAAATAAATTGATTTAATAAAGCATAATAAAAACACAGTATGTGATCAGAGACAAAACATTAACCAGTGAGTGTAAATAAAAAGTGAAAACCTGAATGTAAACAGCAGTGGAAGTACACATGGCTTTGGGAAGCAATACTGAGGGTTGCCAACGTTCCTCCTCCCTCCCCTGTGCATGTGTATGTGTGTGTGAGTGTGTGTGTGTGTCTCCCTCAGCCGCAGCATCCCTTCACTCCAGCGTCTCTATAAACCATTCAGCAACAGAATCTTCCTCTCCTCCTCCATGCAGAAACGCCAGTACTGGCTACAGCATCAGCTCCCCTGAAATTCAACATCTAATTTTTTCTTACGCCTGTATTTTTTTTTTTTTTGTCTTCTGCTTGTTGGAAATTTGCTACCCTAATTCAGCCCCCACTACCCCCCTGCTTTTCTCGCTCTCATCATCACCACCACCTCAAGTCTACTGGGTCCTGCAAAACCTCCGCCCCATCAACCTCTTGTTGCTGCGCCAAGAAATAACCTCTGCTCCCCCCTGACAAAAACAATTATCCATTCAATTACATCCCTTGCAATCTGCCCAGGAACCCCAAGACGGGGGTGGGGGGTGAGGGGTATAGAGGGGCACTAAACTGAAAGCAAAACGAAGACATCCGGGGAGACAGCTTACCATGAGATTGCAATACACATCTTCTTCCTCCAGCTCCACCACATCTCTGGCTGCTGGTCTCGCACCTTGCTTGTTGCCTGGTCCAGGCTCTGGTCTGGCAGGTGGTGGCTGCTCCTGTTGTTGGGGCTGTTGCTACGGTGCCCTTCTGTTCTTCCTGTGGACTTCGGCTGCGGTGACTGCCTCCTCCTCCTCTTCTTCGTCTTCTTCTGCTGGAGGTGCTGGGGCAGGTGGTGCTCCTGGTAGTACTGGTGCTTCTGGTGCTGCAGCATCTACTCATTCTCCGGCTCCTCCTCTCCCTGCTGCAGTGGTGGCTGGCGGGGCGCTTCTGGCTGCTGCTGTAGCAGGTACAGGGGGTGGTGGTGGAGCTGTATGTTATTCCTCCCCAGGTGTGGGGTCGGTACAAGAGCTGGCTCAACGCTCACGGGTGGTGATTGAGGGCAAAGTGCAAGGGGCAGCTGGGACAGAGGGGCGCAGGAGGAAGGTGCCAGAGGAAGGGGACTCGGTTACTTCTGGGAAGAGAAGAGGACAGGTGCTCACAGGGCAGGTGGATGGAAACATAGACAAGCAACAGACAGTATCAGTGCTGAGTGCTGCATCCCAAGAAGTAGTGACTGTTAACAACTGGATATCACCTTCTGCATACAGTGTCACCACAACTGCCACAGTCACTGGCTTCTCTGACTTCGCCACAACAGACAGTGCAGCTTCCTCTGTCGCGCCTGGAGCCCCCCAGTCTTACCTGGTGAAAGTGCACCAGGTCTGGCCGGTGAAATCTGCAGGCTTGGAAAAGGACTCGCTTATAACCATCCAGGGGGATTTCGCTTCTGCTTGTTTGAAGCTGAAGGAAGACGGCAAGTATATTTTCTTCATGGATCCAACCAACAGTAGCTCAGTCTTCAAACCTTCCTTCCCACCCTTGGAGACTAGCAGGAATTTGAAGAAAGATGTTGGCAGGGTGCTATGCAAAGGTTGTGGTAAGTCTTCTCTTGCTTGTCATTTTTGAAGTGCACTTTAGGAGTGTTGCTTGATCAGGTTTCACTATGTCATACTGGTTAATAACATAGTTACTGTAAGCAAAAACTTCATATTATGCAGGATTTATAAGTCAGTGTTTTCTTTGTAAGTTGTCATAAGTGCTACTCTGGTGTTTCTGTTATTAAAATGTGTTTAATTATCTATCTATGTAAATCAATGCTGGGTTTACTTTCTAATACCGTTTGACTAGTGATGATAACTTTGCAGCTGAACCTGATGGGAGTTTATTAATGTCTTCTTAGTATGGTGCATTGTGATATATCATTGCCTTTTTCTTCATATGGTTGTTCACTATTGCTTTTAGTGTGTAAAATGGCTTAAAATATGTACATTATAAAATGATTAGAACTATGTGTGTCTAAGGTAAAGAGTAAGGACAGTACAAGATTTGAAGGCCTTGTTTCTAGTAGAGTGACTAGTTGTAAGCTAGTCTTTATATTTTCTTGCACTAATACATACCATATGTTGTCTTAAAAATTGTCAATTACTAAATATGCTGAAAATCATTTAACATGTAGCTTCTAATGTGTAAACACAATGCCAGTAGGGCAGTTTGCTATGCACAGTTTTATATGGTTGTAAATGCTTGTTGCTTTGCACATTGCAGTAGGAAAACATATGTATGCTAACATATAAATGCGCCACTATACATTACTTGTTTGACAGTGCTATGCAATCCGTTGTGATTTCTTTGCATGCTAAAGAATGTATCTATATTATCATTACATGTACAATGAAGTTATACTGTGACTTACAGTATGATTTAGTTGTCCCTGTAATGTTATAAAGGTGCATATCATATGTTGTGTTGTGTTGCAGTACATTCCTCGTATATTTCAGTGGTGGCCTAAGTAATAACAAGTGTAACATAAAAATAAAACCAACATAGATGGAAACAGAGTTGTAACTGATTAAAATAGTATAAAAGGCTGTTTATATGAAATACCAATCTCTTGTGTCTACCAGCATTGTGAATGAACTGGAGGTAGCTGTCCAGCTACTGTGGTGCTGAAGTGTCGAAATGAGTTGGGATTCCCCCAGCTATGGCTGATAGATGTCACTGTAAAACACAGAAAATACCCTTCTGGGACTTTGCTTTATAGCTAACATAAATGCTTAACATGCTATGTTAAAGAATCAGGATAATTTATTTAAAGAATCATTAACATTTATTCATTTTATAATCATATCATTTGATTTACCAAACTCTATTTATTTCTAACATAACATGACTGTATTTTATACACTATCATGTATGATTCAGCAGTGATTTAACTTGTGATGTCTGGTCATTGTCTTTGAGTTAGGATTAATAGTTTCATTTGTGTTCTAGTTGTGGTAAATGGCTGTTCCCTGGTCTATCATGTATACCTCTAATAGTGCAGCATCACATTGGAAATATATAAGGCTAATGATACTGGTGTATATTTAATAATGTCCGAAATAGGCCAAAATTGTAAAAATACTGGTGTGTTATTTTATGATGTTATGTGTAATGCTTCATTTTCTACAAAATAATGTAAACATAAAAAATCAATCATTCTGCTCAACTTTCTCACTACATAATCAGCATTGTATTTGTTTGTGCTGCTCACAGCTTGTTGTTGATTGAATGCACAACATTGGTTGATACATGACACTGTTGTGTTGCCTCTTTATATAAAATCCTTATTAAAAAGAATTGGGGAAACATTGAAGTTGTAATGGTAGGGCATATCTGCAGAATATAGGATATAAAAAGAGGTCAGGGGGTAGACACACCACAATTACTGCATATCACAGACTGTTAGTACAATCCTCACATAGTTGAAAGCACCTTCTCATGGACTGAAACATAGCTTTCTTTTGAATTATGCAGTTTCCAAGCTCGGAGATTTCCAGTGGTTAACCACTATCTAAAAAAACTGTTAGGTAGACATCAAGATACCTAACTATCTATATTATCTTACATATCTACATTGTTAATCAGGGCTAAGGCACGTACAATAAATTCTCCCAAATAACGCTTTCAGCAAAAACAAAATAAAAGAAGTGTCATATTAATGAGTTTAATGAACTAAGTAAATGTCTTTGCTTTTGTGGTAACACAGCAGCACACAAACAGACGTGTTGTATTAATTGCAGTGTGATATAATATTGGTGGAAGCTTATATGTAAGCATTGAAATGCATTGTGAGATAGTTTTGTGCCAGCACACAATGTATTGTGAAACATAGTTATTTTTACTAAAACTGCAAAATTGATTTTAAATACTGTTAAAAATACATGGAAAATATGTGTCGTAATGTCTAGCAGTGTATTATTGTAAAAAATAAGACATTTTAGATATGTATAAATGTATAATTTATTATAACTATTAATGAGTTATTCTAAAGTGGTAATTTGCTGGAAAATAATATTATAGATTTAGATTCTTTGAATTCAGACTTACATATTAAAGAGATATGCTAAATATATGTTCACATTACATATATTTCTATGAATTTGATATATATTATTATTTTTACATTTTTGTAATACTGAGCTGTATCATTCTGCCAGCTTCACTTGGATTTTTTGTTACAGGAACTGTCACATTAGAAAACTTTTAGTAAAGCACAATAAAGTAACCTGCTTCTGTATGTTTTTATTATTATGTTTTATATATTTTTTTTAATAAAAAATACTTTTAAATGCTTCTTATTAACCTGTTTTTCATTAATGCAATCATATTCCAGAAACTAAAACAAAAACAATAAGATTACAACAATAGGTGAGCTGTTAGGGCCCGATTCAATTGAATGCGTAGACCGCGTTATTTTGCTTGCAATGCAAATTGCGCATGTAACCGTCGATTACAGTATCCAAGATTTGTGGCTTTTAATACGCAGCTCTATGGGGTGCGTATAAAAATCAACAATATTAATTTATGAAGTTTGCAGTGCAACCCAAACAAAGTGTACTTCGCGTTCAATTGAATTGGGCTTGTTTGTTTGTTTATGTGTTTAGTTATATATTTATTTATGTATTTTTTTTATCTATTTATCTGAGGGTGGTTCTATGAGAGGAATAAATATGTACCTTTTAATGTGCCTTCAAGCATTGCACAGCTGCTAAACTAAACTGCCAATCTAGGTTGTTATGCTATGCATTAGTATTGGCAATACCTATTACTTTTTATAGTTGGCAAGGCATGGTCTAGAGACTATGGACATGATCCAGAGTCTTTGCACTGCGAAAAATATGTGTGCCCTAACCAGAGTTCCGAAAGTAGCAACTTTAAACAGGTTATATTAAAAATGAGCATGCCTTTGAAACATGCTAGCGGATATGTGCAGGCTGAGGTGTAATGCAGCACCTATACAAATTTACATGTGTCAAAGTATTCTTGTATATTATCATAAAAAAAAAAAAATATGTTGTTGAATTATAATAATGATTTTAACCATAAATATAACAATAAAATTTGTGGCAATACTCTGCTATTCAATGCTTAAAACACAATTTATTCTTACATTTGACAGATTTATTAGTTAGTTGTATTTCTGGCTGTGTTCTTTCATTGACTAAAATCTATTCTGTCTTAAGTTGGGTACACACTATATAAAAATAAAAAAATGCAAAAAAGTAACTATTTTACAAAAGACTTAGGGCTAGATTTACTAAACTACAGTAAAGGAAAAGTGGAGATGTCGCCCATAGCAACCAATCAGATTCTAGCTGCCATTCTCTAGTATGTAATAGGAAAGTGAGAGCCAAAATCTGATTGGTTGCTATGGGCAACATATCCATTTTTCTTTTACCGCCGCTTAGTAAATATAGCCCTTAGAACTGAATCCAAATCTCTGCGCCACAGACCCTGGGATGACCCTGTTCACGCTGCAGAGTTGACCCAGGAAATTCTGCCCTGGTAGTAGTGTGAGCCATCACACTGTGTAATTTGTTTACTATTGCCCTGGCAACACTTGTTGCCAGGGCAATAGTAAACAAATGACACCAATCAAGTACTACTTTCTGTGCTACCCAGGTTGGAAAACTCGAGTCACACCTTTCCGTCTGTAGGCTACCCGGGTCGACCCGGGAATAACCCTTCTTTTCATTCATGTCCAATTCCCGGGTCATTAGACCCCGGTAGAGGCAGTGGAATCCTTTCAAACTGTGCCTCCACCCGGGGCTTGCCCCGCTAATAACCCAGATTTTTTGTGCAATGTGAATGTTGTTCTAGTGAAACTGCATGTGTGAGAATTCAGGAATGAAAAATCACGTTTTTTTTAATAACAAAACACAGAGAGGGCCCTTTTTATACCCTACTATTCTTTTATGTATTCACACGCTTCTTTGTGCTACCACATGTATCATTAATAACCACACTGCAATTACTGAACAGTAATATGGTCTCAAAGGGCTCTAAAGGTTCTTAGTTGCATATTGCATATGAAAAAAATACCATGCAAATAATGGGTCTTTTCCAACTTAAATTAACTCCTGTATCCTTCCACAAATGCAATTTTTTTCATATCTTTTTAAAATGATCCATTAGCCTCATACATTTTATTGCTTACCCAGTCAAGCATCTGTAAGTACAGGATTATTTCACTGTGACGTATAGTGCTATTTATGGAAATGTTTATGGTTTGTGCAAGAATACATTGTTAATTTGAAAAGCTCTTAACACTGTGGTTATGGAGGTTGGGACAGATCACATTGCGGCACTACTGTTGTAATTTTTCGGCAATTTCCCACGAGACAGCGAGGAAAGTTTCCCGCAAGCTAATTCTAACGCTAACCTTAACCATCTCCTCTCCACAGTGTAACCCTAACCCTCCTCTAACCCTAGCCATTCTTGTCCCACAGTCTTACCCTCCCCTAACTCTAATCATCCTCATGCTGCAGCCTAACCCTCCCCTAACCCTAATCATCCGCCTCCCGCAGCCTAACCCCAACATTCCCCTAGCCCTAACTATTCTCATTCTGCAGCCCAGCCTTAATACTCTTGTTTCCGCAGTCTAATCCTATCCATCGCAGTCCCATGGCATAACCTTAACCTTTTGCTCTTCAGAGGCAAACCCTAGCACTTCCTCTTCCGCAGCCTAATCCTAAGAAGAATGTGTACCTGCCAAAATAAGGCCATTCTACACCTGTTTCTATATTAACTAAAACTTAAATAGTGTTAGCACCTTCATCAGTGGCACATCCGAGGAGGGAAGGGGTTGCCTAGAAACCCTCACATTGAAGAGAGCGTGGCTTTGTGGGTGCAGCAAAAGCAGGGTGGCTTTGTGTCTATGTGGGGCAGACTAACATAGAGGAAGATGGTGATGGCCTGTGCTGCAATAGGGAAGCAGGTGGGGGATGGTGAATGGGTTACAACACATTCAACAGTGTTTATGCACTGACACAAGCTCTGGTCCATTGTGTAATGTGCTCTACTATTTTTTTATTTTCAAATCTACATAATAAACTTCCTGTTTTCACAGAGAACATTAATGGATGTCTTAGATGTCTTGGTAGTCAGATAGTACGACCGTATTATCAGTATTGTCATTTTACATATATTTTTTGCCATCATATTAAGTAGCTCTTTACAATAGTCAAAGATTGACTTTTATTTTAAAAAAGGGGGAAAAAAACCTCAAGAAAAACATCTAATTTCCATTTATAACATCAATTGTAAATGAACTATTGATATAGGATGCCAGCCTAGGCCATGCGGCGAGGAGACAACCAATATTAAATTGTTGAATTTTTGATGTATGAATGCAAATACACATTATTTGTGCTAAGGTTTAACATTTAAATAGTATCTCTTAGGTTACCTATCAATACCACTTATTGATATAGGATGCCAGCCTAGGCCATGCGGCGAGGAGACAGCCAATATTAAATTGTTGAATTTTTGATGTATGAATGCAAATACACATTATTTGTGCTAAGGTTTAACATTTAAATAGTATCTCTTAGGTTACCTAGCAATACCACTTACAGCAGGGTATATATGTTATTATTTTTTAATGATTTATATTGGTGATATTTATCATCATTTTTTAAATATATTATTTATATAATAAATTACCTTTTTTTTATCTATTCTCAATTTCGCCATTACGTTGTTTATTCTTTATTTGTGTTATTTGATATTGAGAGCGCGGCTGTACTGTGTTTTATGCTCTTTACAATATTAAAGAGTTCTTCACATCAACCTCTGCCGTATTACAATCTAATTCCCTAACAAAGTTTTTGCCCTGTGCGGTATGACAATGGACAGGAGCAGAGTTTGGGCGGGACAGCTTTATATCCTGTTTTCGGGCTTCAAAATGATGGGGGGTATGCTAATATACTCCACATTTACCACTGTTCATCCCATTCCCTTTGTTTAAAATGGCTTTTTCCTTACATTTTTTTTTAGATATTATAATTTCTAATATTACTATTTTTATATGTGTATCTTTGCTTTGCCAAATATACATCTTACACTGTTATATAATTGTGTTTTCTCAGTCCTAATCATTATCCCAGCCTTAAGCTGGACATACCCTATAATGATCATCAGGCAGCTCATACAGTTATTGAGAGTCCGGGCCAATTATCATTAAAGTGAGTGATTGCAATGAACTTGCTAAACACCCAATAATCGTTTCAGAAATGGGTACGATTATTTGATTATTTGATTTTATGGAATATATGACGTAGTATATGACATTCCAAATAATCATAAAATTTACGCCTATAAATTTTTGGTGACGTGAAAACCTTTTGGGGTGTTATTATGCAAAGTAAACATTCGTCTTCCTGTTTCTTGTTGTGTATTGAAATTGATAGCGAGACTTTGTAGCAAGTATCTATTGAAAAGGGTGTGATGACTTCAAAAGGACAGAGCAATGGCAGCAATCAACAATGGGTGATCGTATATACAACACTGGATGTGTATCCCAAATTAAATACTTGGATGTACTCAGGACTGACTGCCTTTTATGTAGATTTTTCTAAAAATCTGGTATATTACATAGTGTATGGCAAACACAAATTCTGGGCACAATTAAATTAGCTGAATGTTTTGCATTTTGACCTTATCTCATAAAACACATGTAGTGTATGGTGCCCTTCTCAAAACATACTCTAGCAGAATCTAGTGGAAAAATTGTTCAGATTATTGAAGATTTCCTGCGGTGCTTGATAGTCGCTGTAGTGTGTCTAGCTTTAGTCCATGTAAAAGTCTGAAAATATACATACTTCCACACAGAGCTTGAAGTTGGGCAGCATACAGGTATATGCCATACCGTCACATCTCCGCTGATTCAAAAACTATAACTCTCCATTCACTTCTGTTTTGTTTTCTATGTTTCCATACCACCACTGTTAAATTTCCACTTTGATTATTGCATTCACAGTAATTCTAGTGTGTATTGGACTCATTTGCAGGAACACACGTTTTCAGTATGTTAGTCCACCCCTTTCCTGCCTTCTAATGCAGCCAGTTGCAGCTGTCTGGTGCATCAGGCATAAAAGAGTCACATTTGGGTGTTCTTGATCGGTCTCTGGGTGCAATACTTTTGAACTCCAATTAATATTTGACACATGCATATACATTTCCATTTATTATAGGCGTGATTTACATTGTAATTTGTATGGCATACATCTGGATGTTCCAGGTTCCTTCCACAATACAAAACCATATAAAAAGGTATTTATTACATCATTTGTAATATTTTGTGTTTAATGTTGTATAATCTGTTGGCACTGTTTAAATAATCAATAATAATATTGATGTACCCAGTTGTATCTCATGTACATGTATCTGTTATGTTTCATATCATATTAATAATATGAGTGATCAAATGTAGAAGGCTGGTAATATGTTTTTAACCGGGCAATAGTGTCATATCCAACCAATAAAACCAGTTTAGCCTTGGGCAAACGTTCATAACTCCAATGGACAAACCTTTTCAGTTATATTTATATACTAATATCAAATATAGTGGGAGTTGTTACAGCATCTTGGTTCAGCCGCAGTTAGTAAGTATGTATGTATCTTTGTGTGGAAACACTATAATGATGCTGGCTTAGATGTACTGTACAAACATTGGCCCAGATCCTAAACTACGTACGCTAGCGATTTTATGTTAGCCGCTAGTGTAAAAGCACCCATTAGTACTTACTGCGCATGCGCGTGGCAGATGTTACGACACGTAACTCAGAGCGTAATGGCCAGGCATGTAACTTCAGTGTAACTACGTACAAAGGGGCGTGCCAGCCATACGACACCCGTAATTACTCTTCAGAGACGGGGTGAGGCATTTAAATGGTACATTATGTGCGTGCTTAGGCGCATAAGTACGTGCAGCCATTACGGCTATCAGGAGTTACGCTTGGAAAAGTTAAGGTAGGATTTAGAAAGTGTAAGACGGCCAAAGTACGTACATGTAAGGGGAGTGCATAGTAAATACGCTAGCGTAAATATGCTACGCTAGAAAACGTAATTGAATCGTAGTTCTGGTTTTACCCCATCGTGATTTAAAGAGAATGCATATTTTACAAGAATAACTAGGGTCTACGAAACTTCCATAATTTGTAAAATCATTCACTATTGTGGTGACCCTGCAGACTGGAACTTCAATATTTATACAACTTGCCTGTCCTGCTATCCCCAGCAGTTCCTTTCTCTCTTTTGGGTAAGCATGGCAACTGTTTGTACGGATCTCAGGGAGATTGTCAGGGACAGGTTAATCCTATCATTAAGAACAGGGGACAGGATCCATATACATGCTACCGCTGCACTGGAGCTTCGACCGCAGCAGCAGCACTCCCCTTGTTTATACAAGGGGAGTGAGCTCCTCTACATTTCATTATATGTAGGGATAATGCGGAAATGTGGATTGTAGCTACGGGCTGAAGCCAGCCATTAATGTTCAGTTTACATCATCTGGATCCTCTGGATTCTGAATTATGTCCTGGTACTGCTGTGTTGTCAGTCTCCGGGTAGAAAATCCTCTTTTCGAAATAGGAACAGCCAAAAGTTCCTTTTCGGATGTCCCTATTTCGAATACTCCCCCCTTTAGAATTTTTTTTTAGAATGGGTGAGTGCTGATCGGCATACTCACCATTCTGGTTCGGAAAACCGCTGACGCCGATATCCCACCACTGCCACTACTGCCGGACCGCAGGGAAAGGTGAGTAACCTCTCCAGGGTGCGGGGAAGGGCGGGTCAGGGTCAGGCTGCAGGGGAGGGAGGGCTAGGGTCAGGCTGCGGGAGATGGTGGGTTAGGGTCAGGCTGCAGTGAAGGGAGAATTAGGGTCAGGCTGCGGGAGATGGTGGGTTAGGGTCAGGATGCAGTGAAGGGAGAATTAGGGTCAGGCTGCAGGGAAGGGAGGGTTAGGTTTAGGGTAATGAGAGGGGAGGGTTAGGGTTAGAATTTGGGGAAGGATTGGGGTACTCTTTTTGCTTACCTTTCGGAGCACTGAAAGCTTGGTGCTCCGTCGATCGATTGCTATGACTCATCGAGGCATATGCAGTCAAAATCCCAGTCAGTTTGAAAATGGCTGGGAGGAAATATCCCTATCGAAATAGGGCCGTTCTAAGCGGAACCCACACCCATACTACTGCACCCGCGCATGAGCCGCACTACAAAGAGGAAGCATTTTCCAATCCTAGCGACTGAAAAATGTCCTCCTCTTACCATAAATCTGGATCTGCTCCAGGTTCACCTATTGGGGAACAAAAAAATAAGCTCTAAATTCTCCTCCAGATGCTGATTAAAAGCTTGCTGCCCAAGTACAGAATAATGAAGACAGTGAAGAGAAATCAGTGGTTTGCAAAATAGCAGATACAAAGAAGAGCTTAAACTAAAAAGCTTTGTATTACTGATCTCTCTCTCCTTCTAATATCAACTGTGATAAATTTCAGGGAATGTAAACATTATTTATTTTGTAAATTTACTTAAATTGAAGTTGAATAAAAAGAATTTGTACTCATGGTCATAACTTATATCGCTTTACTGTAGATGTAATTAAAGCTACACTAGTATAACATTTTGTATGAAAACAAGTCAAAATTACGCGTGAGCATGTATCATCTTTTGTTATAGCCCTCAATTTGCATAAATCCTTGTTATATTTCTTCATTGTGTGGATTTTTATTCTACACATGCCATAAATTACTAAAGCTCAATGTAGGCACACATTAATTCTCATTTAGCAGTTTTGATGTTCTTACAACACTCAAAGTATTCTCATGCTAACTACCATCCCAATAGCATACAAACAGGTGATCAGACCTTGAGATGAAACCTTGTTGGAGCATTGTAGCACTTTATATAACCAAGAGAATAAGCCCATAATTATTTTAGACAAGGAACAATATTTGAAATTCACAAATCAAGCCTGGTGCAATATTACAACAGTTACTGGAACAGCAGGAGATTTTGGAATTTATATGAAGCAGGGTAAACTCTGTTTGGCTTCTGACACTGTATGTAACTGCAATTCTAAATAATTCCCTAGCATACATTACTGTGTAATCAATGAAGTTGCCTGCCAGCTTCTCTCTGTGCAGTGGATTGGAAAGCAACTAGTTTCAGTTAGTAATAAGAAGAGATGCTGATCGATTTCTGTCTGTGAACCAAAATAGACAAGGCTGCTATGGGCATTTAACTGCTGAAACAGGC
>WWET01003503.1:0-13089 GCA_011038615.1 Limnodynastes dumerilii | reverse complement strand
CAGGTAAATAATAAAGGTAAATAACACAAAGTAGAACGTTACAGTTACTAAATATTGTCTTAAAAGTTTTCTTATTATAATTAACTGTATTAGAAACTCCCTCCCTTATTTGCATATAATCTTCAATGTCTGTGTGTTCTATAGAACAGTGTGATTCTATGTGTAAGTTTAGCTAATTATATTCAATAGTAGAAATCTGAGCATCTACTAAATGTTTATGCCAAATAATATAAAAATGTGTGCTTTATAAGTTAATTTTGGAACAATAAAAGTCGGCATAGCTATTAATTGCTCTAAAAACAAAATATATGTTTTCTGTAATGCTTTTTTTGTTTAGTCAACTCCTGTGAGAAGAATAGGCATTAAAATTCAGTGTCTGATAACAGCAAGGGAATGACAGGATCACAATTCATCATCATTTGTTTAAACTGTCAGGTCATTTGCTGCAGTACCATTTGTTATTTTGTTTTATTGATACGTTTACCAAGAGAAGGAGGATACTAGTTTCTTGTGCTAATATGGCGTACATGACTTATTTAAAGCGTCCACATAAACGATACTGTAAATATTAAGAAGCATATATTGCAGAAAATACTACTATAAGTAATAGGCAGATAATACTGATGTCATTAATTTGATGAGGACTATAGGCCTAATCCAGACAGGGACATAGGCCATATATTGTAGCACATATGTGCATGTGCAGAACAGAAGCATAACCCAACTGTGGCTATCCAGACTAGAATGGAATACACAGCTGCGATTGTCTGCATTCAAAGACACATTATGGGGAAGGGAGCTTTCCTGTGAATATACACAGTCCAGACGCAAATTTTTGTGGAAGTACATACAACTTTAGACTGATCAGTTGCACAATCTATAGGTTATGTCTAAGTTTGGTATTATGCTGATAGCCGATACACACTTGTATACAGAGAAATAAATGAACAAGCTTTTAAATCAGAATATTTAACAGCCTTAGGCAACCTGTGACACTATGAAGTGTGAAATTACAAGTCTCTCTGATGCTTTGCCAGGTATCAGCTATACCTTTACTATTGGAGCATGCTGGGAGTTGTAGTTTCGCAACACTTAGAGCGTCAACGGTTGCCTGTACCTGATTTTGAGTATTATAATGCTTCTGAACTGTTAATATCATTGAAAAGATTCCAGAATAATAACAAGGTAAAGAATACAAGTCCCAGGAGACAAACTATTCAGGGAGCATATTAAAAAATGTCTCCACAGCAGACACTGATGTCTGATCAATGGAAAAAAGAGAGAGTATTGGCTCATTCAATCAACTGAGTGCTTTGAGTTTACTTGTGAAGATAAAATGAGAATTTCATTAGATTTATTGCACATGAAGAATTACAGTTTGTATCATTACTAGTTTAACAGTATTTTATAATGGTCTACTGTTGAACATTAGACCAGATTCATAGTTGTTTCCACAAATAGCTATTCTAGTATGGCAGCTTATAACTTGTGTTTTATTCAGCACTCCAGGGAAAATGTTTAACGTTTCTTCAAAATATTTCACGTATTTTGGGAATTAAATATTGTATGGCAGAAACAGACCTTATGGGGTATATACAGAACTTGTTACGACGGGGGAATTACGCACGTTGCGTGTATAATTCCTCTGTCATCTAACTTGTGCGCATACGCACATCCTTATAACATATGCGTTCCGGCCGGCATACGTAACTTGAGTACTCAAAAGGAGCTGACCACTCATTTACACTGGCCGTATCTCTGCCGTAGAGGCGGAGATAAACATGTAAATTAGGGGTCGGGGCGAGGGAAGCCCCATTACGACCACGTCTTACAGACCCACGCACGTAGTGCATGCATGGTTCTGGATGTGGCCCTGTTTGTAACATAATACTACAAAATTCCTAGCTGAATCACTTATAGCCAAGATTGAATGGTCTTATAACATGTGATAAAGATAATTCTAATAGAATTCTCTTTATCTATGAAAAAAAACTGATGCAAGCTTTATAATTGATCACTAAATACAAAAATACTAAAGCAATAGATTTCTAAACAGAATATGGAAAACATAGGAAAATGAAAATACTTGTGTTCATACAGGAATGTCCAAGCCGTTGTGAGTTCCCGCTAAGAAAGGCTGCCTTACGAAGTAGGGACAGCCTAAAGTTGCTTTTCGGCTGTCCTTATTTCAAATGGTAGCAGTGTTAGAATTTTTTTTTTAATGGGTGAGTATATGATTCGCGTACTCACCCATTTACTTTCGGAAGCGCCACCATCGGTGATTTAGGGTTAGGCTGCGGGGCGACTTAGGCTTTTTTAGGATTAGGCTGTTGGAGGGGGGACTTAGAGTTAGGGTTAGGGTGTGGGTTGGGGGAAACTTACTTTGCGTTCGGTACTCCAGGGATCGATTGCTATGCTATGTCGAAATAGGGCCGTTTGCTACGGGGATCCACACTCGTCCAAACATTCAAGTGGGTGCTCTGCTAACCATTTCCTCGCACTAACATACTACCTTTGGTTTTTCTGATTCATGTAAACAAAAATGGCTGTGGTCCTGAAGTCTGGATCAGACCTCAGCGTATAGGCATGCCTATACTGTACATTTTAAGTCAGGAATACATGCGCATACAACCCAACCCATCTGGTCAGACACCCTTGGAGCTGTCATTAAGTCTGGATAATGCCGAATGCATTCTAATGAGGTAACACGGATGCATGTGTTTATGTAGAGCACAAAATTCATGCTTATGTAAATTAGGGAAAAACTGAAGTTTTTTAAACTTCAAACACCACACTCAATATGGTCTATTGATTAGTGAGTACTACTACTCTTTTGTTTGCTTATGCTTAAGAATGTGTTGAAATTGTACCCCATGTTTTCTTTTTACATACTTATGTAGCTTACTAAGAACTGCACAATAGGAATGTTGTTTCAACAGAATTTTTTGAGGTGTTTGCACGCATTTTTAAATAAATAACCTATAAGTTATGATGGGGCAGATTCAAAACAACGTTTTCAAGCGTATTTACGCCTGACAGAGACGTAAAAACGCTATTTTGTATGTTCTGAGCATTCGCGCGGCAGATGTTACGCTACGTAACGCTACGTAACTCTGAGCGTAAGGGCCTTTCACGTAACAGTAGCGTAACAATGTTCGAGGGGGTGTGCCAGCCATATGCCACCTGTAATTACGCTTCAAAGATGGGGTGAGGCATTTAAATCATACAGTATTGGTGTGCTTAGGTGCGTAAGTACGTTCAGCCATTACGGCCGTCAAGAGTTACGCTTGGACAAGTTAAGGTAGGGTTTGAAAAGTGTAACACTACTAAGCTACATCCGACCGAGGGACAAGTGACAAGGGGAGTGCATAGTAATTACGAGCGCGTAAGTACGCTACGCGTTGAAATGGAACGGGAACGTAGTTCAGGATCTACCCCGGTGACCTTATAAAATGATGTTCTGTATTCCATGATATATTGTGCTGCAGAGGACATTTCATTTTACAAAACATTTGATAGACAATGTTTTGTTCTTAGTATAACAACATTATATAAGAACAATAAACATCAGTGAGAAACTTTGGTCTTTATGCCAATTAAAGCATTGCTTCCCATATCCAACTTGATTTAGTAATATGCACATAATACTCAGTAAAATCATGTTGCACACTTTGTGGATGAGTGTATGGCCAGTTGTTTATAACTGATACCTATATGTTAAATAAAATATGAAAATACATCAATGATTTTGTCAGGTATTAATCAGATTTACAGATTTGTATATACAGATTTGTCCAACAATAGCATAGGAACAGTTACACTCTCCGGAACGAAACTCTCAATTTCGAAAAAGTGACATCCGAAAGTCCCCTTTTCCTATACTTACCATTTATACTTTTTTAAATGAATGGGTGAGTATGCCTTTCAGCATGCTTCACCCATTCACTTTCGCAATGCACAATATTCCTCCGCCGCACAGCGATATCCCTCCACCGCTGCTATCGCCAGACCTGGAACGGGTAAGTAAATTATCTCTGCGGGGTTAGGGTTAGGATTAGGGTTGGGGTTAGGGTCAGGCTGCAGGGGAGGGAGGGTTAGGGTCAGGCTGCAGGAAATGGTGGGTTAGGGTCAGGCTGCAATTAAGGGAGGGTTAGGGTAGTGAGAGGGAAGGGTTAGGGAAAGGAGTGTGGGACTATTTTTGTTTACTACTTTTATGACCACGGAGCTTTCGGTGCTCCGTGGATTGATTGCAATGCCTCTTCAAGGCATATGCAATCGAAATCCCAGCCAGTTCGCGACTGGCTGGGAGAAATCAGATTTTTCGAAAATGTTATTTTCTTGCTGCATTACATTAAATTATAAGAAAAGTGGACTGGATTGAGCCTTATACAGGGTGGGGTGGGGGGAGTGTTTTCCAGTTACCAGGATTACAAGGTAAATATGCTTTTTGTAAGCAGCGAATGTTCTGGTACAGTTTCAAACAGTGGAATGATATGAGACAAGAAACAGAAGTGCTTCTGTTATGTGGAAGAGGGGAGGAATGCTTATAGTATTGTGAAGTGCCCTGTGTACTATCTAGACTTCTGTGCATTCCACTTTGTGGACAGTGAAGACATTTTAAGGTAGGATCGATGAAGAGGAGTGGCCTCCATTGCCATATGGAGGCAATACCTCCATTTTGCTTATTTGTATTGGTATAGTCACAGTCATCTAGCAGACTAATAAAAAAATATGAAAGCAACTTTAAATAGATACAATGCTAATTATTGATGTATTAATAGTATGGGTCAGTATTCACTATGGAAACATTTAGCCCGTGCTACTTGTATCACATTCCACACATCTTTACACATTTCCTCTGGACATACGTTCAGCCTCATCAAGCATAAATATAAATAAACACACATTTGATACTAAAATACATAAGTACAGTCATTTTTTTTAAAGTTTAAAAATAAAATATACCAGGGATTTAAGATAAACATATATTCTCCGGTAAATGAGGCCATTCAGTATTTCATCATAAAAGTTCATGACATTTAAAAAAATATGTCAAATAGCAGATGCACAGTAAATCTACTGCCTAGTAGTATTTATTGGACACACCTACATATTGATGCTGAGCTCATCTTTTCTAAGCATCCCTAAGTGGATGCATATAGAAAACGACTAAATTATTATTATATATTTTAAAGAAGGAAGTATAGTTATTTTTATTGTTATATTTTCTGTGGAATTTCATTTTAGTAGAATCATGGTCACTGTTGTTGCTGCAACATTCTTTATTGAAATATAATATTTGATTTTTTAATTATTAGCACTGACTACTACATTAAGCAGTTGTCATATGGAGAAAAAAAGTATGTGAGACGTGCAATATCTCTCATAACTTTGTACTGTTATTCAACTATTATTATTATTCTATGATTATACTATAACATACATTAGAAATGGCTGCACTGTAAGCATTATTTTAATGAATGTATTTCCCTGAAATAATATGTTTCAGAAATACTTAAAAACATTTGAGTGCTCAATTGTATAATATCCCGTTTATGGTAAAAACTGTATTTTGTCAAAGAGAATGTATTATTTGTCAGCTGTCTGGCTGTTATATTTTTCCAAAGAAATCTTTCATTTTGCGTTAATACAAAGCTTGTTAAAACAGTGAAATAAACATAATGTTTATTCATCATGTCACAATGGCTGACAGCAGGCAGTAAGACTACATGATCCACAGAATAAAAATGAGATGAATGCACAGTTTTTAAGGAAAAGCCTAAAATAATCCAAGCTAGCTGAAACATCAACATATAGGTTCAATTAAAGAAAATATAGATTTTTACTTAAAATCAAGCAAGCTCAGATTTAAGCAAAAATATGTATGGTTTTAACCAAAGAGAATAAGCATTTTTACTCATGATTGTTCACAACACACAATTATTTATTCAGACTATCCAGTAAAATGATATTAACAAGTATATTTCTATTGATGTGGAATGATAGAAATAAACTAGAATATAGAGTTTTGTAAAATTTTGTTACAAATGTGCCCTAAATTTGGAAACCTAAGACATTCCTCATACTAACATTTAAAAAAAAGAATGGTTTAGCTTTTGCAATTTATATAAAAACCCTTTAATGGACAGCTTTGAATGACAAAGACTAAAATGTGACATGTATCAGCAGGTGGGCTTGTATATATTGGTGTGCCTGCCTTGTGTATAATATAAAGTAAGCAATCCCATATCACTGCTGAGGTCGCCAATCAGAACACCTTGATAATGATAATGGTCTAGATCAGTGCTCCTCAACCAGTGTGCCATGGCACACCAGTGTGCCACAGAACATTGCCAAGTGTGCCATGGTGCAATGCCTCCAACAGGAGAAAAAGCACTGGAAGACCTTGCCTAAAGGAAATAAGGAGATACTGGGGAGGCTGCAGACACATGAATGGGAACACCTAGGGAGGCTGGAGACACATGAATGGGGACTACTGGAGAGGCTGCAGACTCATGATGAGGGCTAACATAGTTAAATTAGTTAATTAGTTATAAAAAAGTTATTAGCTGCGATTTTAAATTTTATCAAATAAAAAATAACAATTAAATGTAATATCTGTGTATGCGCTTTGTAATTTCAGATTTTTTTTGTATATTTTGCTTTTGGTGTGTCGTGGAATTCTGGGAAGGGCTTAGGTGTGCCATGGAATTCTGGGAAGGGCTTAGGTGTGCCAAGGATGAGAAAAAGTTGAGAACCCCTGGTCTAGATCCTCGTTTCTAAATGTCTTCTTGTCTCCAGGCATTTTCAAAGGATTTTGTTAACTTTTGCTTTCTGCTAGAACAGAATGTATTATTTTAATCATAAGATTGAAGTGAATTCCATCCTAGCTGAAGTAAAATTATACTTCTGGTGGCGTCTGAAAAAAAGGGCTGGGTTGTGGTTGCAAGTGAGCAGAATTTCCTATTAAATTGTGCAGCATTTAAGTCAGATCATCATAGTATATGCTAACTATAATGTTTAACAAAAACAATACAACACATTAGCTCATTGAAACGGCACCATATGCATCACTAGTCTTTTTTTCTGTTCTGTTCGGAAAAATAAATGTAACAATGCAAAGCAATCTACAATTTACTACTGTGTTTGTGGCATACATAGCTTTTATGCTGTTACTTGTCTCTATGAATCCTGGAAACTAAAGTTAATTGCAGTATACTTCCAGAAACTGAGACAGGGATATTTTACCTTTTTCACTCCAGGGGCTAGATTTACTAAGTTGCGGGTAAGGAAAAGTGAAGATGTTGCTTATACAGAAGCAACCAATCAGATTCTAGCTCTCACTTTCATATAATATACTATGAACATTCCAGCAGCTTAGTAAATCTGGCCCCAGGTGCTAAATATACTAAACTTCTGAAAAGGAAAAATGGAGATGTTGCACATAGCAACCAATCAGATTCTAGCTGACATTATCTAGTATGTAGTAGGTAAGTGAGAGCTAGAATCTCACCGGTTGCTATGGACAATATCTCCATTTTTCCTTTTAAGAAGTTTAGTAAATTTAGCTGGAATACTCAGTTTAAGTCTATGATTCAGGTTTGTGATTCAAGGTCCAGGTCAGGGCCATCCTAACAGTATCTTAAAGACCGCGTATACGCAATCTACGTTGCAAGAAGTAACGTAGTTTACGTTACAAAATTACTGCGCATGCGCAGTAGCACTTTTATGAAAACTCCGGCCACAAATGCAATGCGGCCGGAGCTCTGCATACGGCCCTGTATGTCCAGCCAGCCTTTTGATTTTCAGGACAGTCCGCCTGAAAATGTCTTGATTGCTGGGGCCAGGCAGCAGGACTCAAGGGCTCCTAGACTTGTGGGGCCCATTGTGCCCATTGGAAAAGATGGCCCTGGTCAAGGTCTGAATTAATAGTACTTGATCATTTACGCATTGAAATATTGAAATACACAGTAAACACTATAAAGTGAGGACCTTTTAAAAAAAAATAGATATGACTAATTAAAAAGATATAGAATACTTTGTACTTTTTTTTTCTTTTTTTTTTGTACTTTGTACTTAACCCAACAAATATATCTCTCAAAATTTGGAAATAATTACAGAGGAAATCATTGTTCCCCAAAAATATATTTTAATGTGAATTATAATTGTGCTTTAATATTCTGCTGTGAGTGTGCTGTTATGATACTGAATTCATTGGCGTGGTTTACCATGCTATGAAGTTTCGGCTGTCAGTAGGGCATAATACCATATAAAACAATATAATTAGAGAACATCATGCAGGTTTGTATGCAGGTTTAATGAAGTATGCACCCAAAATCTGTTACATGGGGGTTGGGGCGGGGGGACAGGTAGAATTAATTGCATTAGTTTTGGTAAGAGTACATTGTTTTCGAAAAGATAAAATTGTAGTTTGTAATATGCAGGGTTGCCAATTCTCCTGGAATATCTGGAGACTCCCGAAAAGGGGGGCGGGGCTTACAGCGCAGTTAGGCTCCGTCCCTTTTGAGATCAGTCCTGTCTGGGGGGGGCATGTACAAATCCTGCACAAGGGCCCCCTCATTTCTTAAAACGCCCCTGCCGGCAACCCTGGTGTCATTTACTAAAGATCTGTATACAATTAATTTATTGTTTGAGCACAAATTAGCAACAGAAAATCCTAGTAAGACTGTAAGTAATGTTGCTGGTTTTTCCAATAGAGCATTTTTCTATGCTTCAATAAATACCATCTGTTCCTGTACATTACAGGTATACAGTATACCCACCTGTCAACAAATAAACAGGTTTTATTTAATACAATTTATATTCTAACTAACCAGTTTCACATTAATGAACTCCTGCCTTCAATTTTGATTTCTAGAGAGCAGTAACATTTTAGACACAAGAGTAATGTCTGGGGTTAGGCTGTTTCATTGAGGATGTAGTGTATAAATTAACTGCAGGATAAACAAACCCGCCCCCTCTCCAAGGATTCCTTCTGAACCCTGAAAAACCGCTGAAGGAGACATGCTGTTCTTCTCTTGGTTCCTGCTGCGACATTTGACTAATCTGCAAGGAAAAGCAGCATTAATAAAGGTCTAACACCTGATGATAACCTGCGCAAAAGAACGGGGAAATCTAGGTCACATGGTGTTCATCATCACCAGCCAATGCCTCAGACAACCTCTTTTGCCAACGAAACAGGCGAGTGGAATGGAACCTCTTGCGCGCCTTCCGGATCAATGTGGGCACAGGAATTGGTACTCTCCCCTTACTCTTGTCCAGGGCTGTCATCAGAAATTGTGGAGCCCGAAACTGACAAAATATGCAGCCCCTTCCCAACAGTTTTAATCAGGTGTTACAGCCCCCTCCAAACTGTTATAATGTTTTAATCAGGTATTGCAGGCCCCTCCCCCTAAACAGTTTTAATCTGCTATTATAGCCCCCCCCCAAACAGTTTTAACGAGGTATTGCAGGCCTCCCTCCCCAGACAGTTTTAATTACGTATTTCAGGCCCCCCTCCCTGAACAGTTTTAATTAGGTATTGCAGGCCCCCTTCCCCAAACAGTTATAATTAGGGTCAAACGCCCCAAACAGTTTTAATTAGGTATTACAGGCCCCCCTTCCAAGTTTTAATTATGTATTGCAGGCCCCCCTCCTCAGTTTTAATTATGTATTGCAGGCCCCCATCCCCAGTTTCAATTATGTATTGCAGGTCCCCCTCCCCAGTTTTAATTATGTATTGCAGGCCCCCCTCCCCAAAAAGTTGAAGTGAGGACCCAGGTCATCATTTAGTAAAGGGGGTGACGGAGCCTCCTCTCTCTGTCACCCCCTTTATTAAATGATGACTTGGGTCCTCCTCACTTCAGCGCCGCAGCAGTGCGTTGTCAGAGTTAAACACCTACACTCAGTGCGGTCCGCACCCCCACTGTGACGCTACAGCCAGGGGCTATAGGTGGTTAAGAGCCGGGCCAGACAAAGAGGGGACCCGGGACACTAGGCCCAGCTGTCCCCCCCTGATGGCCACCCTGCTTTTGTCAACTTGCTAGACGATCCTGCCAGTACATCTTGCAACAACAAGAGACAATTTATCTCCCCAGTACCGTAGCCTGTCCTCCACAGTTCCTGTCACTGCCCTAGCCATGGCCTAGTGCATACTAATAGACAAGGCCTAGTGCCCATCTAACACACAGGTTTAAGCCTAAGAAAGGCCTAACGCTCTTACCTAAACAGGGTACTAACATCCTGTACACTGAAGAGCTTAGGGCTCTTAACTACCTATAGTACCTAATGCCCTGTTCTACAAGGGAATAGCATCCTTCCTACCTAACAGGGCCTGTTCCCTTTAAGGTGTGGGTGGCAACTCACCTCCTTGGATTCAGATCCTTGGTTGTCTAGGAGTTCAATTGCCTCTTCCTTGTAGGTAAACAGGTTAAGTGCCTCTTCCCTGGTGGTTCAGGGTTTAAATGTCTCTACCCTAGTGTTCTAGAGGTTAAATCAATACCCTGGGAAGAGAATAGGTAGTCACAGTATCTTACCCATCTTCACAGGACAGGAGGCAAGGGAGGCCAAGTGGAGCTCTTTTGCATATAGGCACTCCAATGCCTCTCTTGCTGTCTTGGTTGGTGTCTCTTCCACTCATCCTTGATCTCCTTAACTGGATCCCACAGGCCTCTTACTTTCTTTAGCCTTTTCTGGCCCCCTGCTGCAGGCTCTTCTTGCTTCTTCGGTTGCTTATGACCACTTCTTTCCACTGGCACTCTCTTATTCAGGGAGCTCTTTACATGTTGGCTCCCAAACCTAGCTCTGGCCTCACAGCAGCTCCTTATATGCTGCGGTGAGGGGGCGAAGCCAGTGACATGACACATTGCCTTTGGTACACAGAGGTAAGCTGTGATTGGCTCACTGCTGTGAACCAGAGCTGCCTCCCCAGTACCAGTGAGTCCTTAAAGATCTGTTGAGCTCCTGCAGGGAAAACAGCCATCAACTCACCCAGGTTACTGCCTCGGACACCAGAGAGCCTCCAGAACAGCTGCACCAAGGTGTGAGTAAACACTTCTCTTGTCTCTCACTGTGTCCTCCTCCAGTGCTGCATTATTCTTAGGGTCCTGCGCCATGTCCATCTTGCTGTCCCACCATCTGGCACAGATGCAGTGTCTGATGCTGATACTCTCACAGAAGGTAGAAGGTGGGTCATTGAATTCTACGCTGTATATAAATAAGCATTATTATTAATAATAATAATAATAATAATAATAATACTAAAAATAAAAATCATAAATATAATAATAGTCTTTATTCTCTATACACAGGGGACCTGTTTCAGAGCTTTCTTTTTTTTACAGGTTTAGAATAGGAGAAAGGTAGCCGCAGTTCTCCCCTTGTGTTTGTCTGAGCATCAGTTTGCTGTGCATTTAAAATGAGAAAAGGGGTGTTTAACTAATTTAAATAGGCACAGTAGCTATGTAAGGTACCTGAGCTTCCACTTGGATGGATGCAGATCCGTGCGGAGATTTTAAGGCAGGGTTCTGGAATTCCGCACATGAGAGGGGGGTGACTGTTGAGTTCACTCTCGTCTCACTTGTGGTCTTACACACTTTCGGATGTACGGAATGCGTGTGGAGGTCAGGATCAGATCCACGGTGCTAATTAGTTATATTATATTATATTATTATATTATATTGTATTATTATAAAAATACAAGCACAAACAATATTAAAGAAAAAATGCACATTAAAGCATTATAGTGTAATAAAACATATACATTTAGTATAATAAAATGAACAATTATATATAAAACAGGTGTAAAAGATTACACCTGTTATAGCTAACACAATAGTTGTAATATATTCAGTACACACAGTAGAAAGAAATATAACCTAATCATCTACTGATAAATATTGTGCTAAGTTACATATGGCCTTAGGCAGGTTACAATAAAAAATATTTAGATGCTGAAGAGTAATGTCATATATAATCAAATCAGTGTAAAATAAAATGTATCTGAAGTTCATGCTGCTTCTTGTCCCTATATTATTATTGTCCCTTATTTTTGTGATTATCACTGTGATTTTACTCAAAATGATATTTTTATTTTCAGACGGACGGACTCCCGCACAATACGAAAAGGGTGTGGGAGTTTGCATCCTGTCCTAAGTCTTGAGACCCTACAGAGATATGAAACCATTGTAGTACCTTGAGAGATTGGATCCTCAGTTCTGCTGTCCCCATGGTTCTGTGCTTTCTGATTTGGCTACTTATGCACACACATTCCAGAATTCCTGCTTCACCCTATCCCAATTTAAGTAAAATGACACTTTTATCAGTTTCCAACAGAAGGGCTGGGTTGCGAATGCAGACTGTGTTCTATGTTGAAGTCTGGATCAGGCTTTGTATGTTTATTATTAGCAAAAAGAAACAACTTTACCTTTCATATAAAAAATAAGAACATCTTTTTCTATTTAATTTAGCGGTCAGTTAAACTAAAGTGTGTTTAAATAAGTGCAGAAATTCACAAATTAGGACTGAGGATCTGATCCTGACCTCCACATGCATCCCAAAAGTTTTTTTTTCAAGGATTGTAAGTTCATAAGTGAGAGTGGAGTGAACCTGGTCGACACCAGGGTTATTTCCGGGTCAGCCTAACCCGTTTATAAACGGGGAACCCGGGTTATTCAACCCAGGTTCCATAAAAAATATGTAAGATGGGGGATGGGGAGCACTGTCTGACTCTGCAGATACGGCTCCAGTGTTAAAGGCTACAACCCGGGTTATTCCCATGTTGTAGCTGCGGTCTGACAGATTCAACAGGACTAAAAGCCGTGTTTAACCTGGGTTTTCTGTCTGAAAGGTGTATTAGCTTTCTTTATTTTGACAAAAAAAATATATTTTTCTTTAGTTATGAGCCCATTGCAATTAATTACAAAGTAAGTCTGGAGTAGTCTTTTTTCTTAAAATAAAACACATTATTATCATAATTATATTATGTTTGACAAAGTGTCACCAGTGCCATAATTAAACATATAACACAAATCTAAAATACAACACTAGACAAACTGTTACAAGGGTGCTAGACTTTAGGAAGACAGATTT